>JADLZL010002456.1:0-37560 GCA_015844335.1 Chrysopogon serrulatus | reverse complement strand
TCAACCTTCTTCGTGGCCTCAACCCCGCTACCGCTATGTCAAGCCGGTGATTACCTCCAAGTTCCCGCCACACACCTTCTCGGCGCCCGCTCCTTCCTCATCCTAGAGGAACTCAGCTTCCAGCACGACGCCAATGCCGAAGCCGGGTCGGGCTCGCCGCTGGATGGAGAGCCCCCGGATCCGGAAGCGGGCCGGGGCAACGGAGAAGTCGTCGCCGGACGAAGCATCGGAGGGATGGGAAGAGGGCGCCATTGGTGCGGAAGGGGTGGCGAAGGGATTGTGTAGAACCCGGGACGATGATACCATGTAAGAGGGAAAGCACCGAGAGAATATGATGCAACCCACACCTTGTATTGATCCCGTGTGTTACATATATATGATTACAGTGGCCTTCGGCCATGGCTATACACGGAGCGGGCGGCGCTATTACACGGAGCGGACGAAAGCGCTACACGGGAGCGGACAAGCGCGCCGAAAGGATCGTGGGCGCCCGTGATGACCGCTATATATTTCCAAACGGGCTCGGTCCGATGGGCCAAAGACGGGCCCGCCCTAAAAAGCACGGCACTAGCACGGCCCAGGCACGAGGTCCATAGTGCCGGTGCCGGCACCGTCGCGGGCCGTGCACGGCCACAGAGTTTGGCCCATAGTGCCGGCTTCGGGCGCGGCACGATTATTGGGGGCTGGCACGATGCCGCCCGATAAGTGCTGGCCGTTGGATGGTTAAGGCTCACCAAGCACCGTTGGATTGCAGTATATAAGTGCTCCAAGTCCAACCCTAGCTCTTCGGTGCTTGCTCCCTTCATCCGCCTCCTTTCCTGGCTTCTTTGTTTGAGCACGCACACGCACGCACGCATCGCCTCGACCATCGGCATCAAGCGATCAAGCGGCCACCACCACGCTACCTCACTCGCGGATGGCGACGTCGCGTCGGCATCCATCGCGGCGCTGCTGCTTTTCGGCGGCGCTCGCTGCTACTGCGCGGCGCGCCGAGGCTGCTGCTCGGCAAAGCGGCGGTAACCAGGCGCGTCTGCTATTCGACATCGCGGCGCGGCTGCTGCTCGACGGCAATGGCGGCGGCCAGCGTGCGCTGTTCGACGTCCGCGGCGCGGCTGCTGCTCCACGCGCGGTTGCGGGGCGCTCAAGCTAGCACGACGGGCGAAGCCGGGCATCACGGTGGGCTGCCGTGCTCGCCGGCACGGCACGGCACGGCTAAGACGGGCGTAGTGCCGTGCCTGGGCCAAGACACCGCACGGCGGCACATATGTCGGGCACGGCACGGTGGGGCTGCCGCGGCCGCATAGTGCCGTGTCGAGCCGTGCGTGCCTGGCCGTGCCGATGCCGTGCCGTGCCGGGCGGCCCGTTTGGAAAACTATAATGACCGCGTCCTGCGGTGGCCTGGACGGCTGGACGCGATGTGCTCAACGGGAGTTCTCAATCCCTGAAGACCCGGCCATTTCTAACTGTTGCATGCCTGAGTCCGCTGACATGTAGGAGCCAGGGAAGCCACATCACGTAGCGGCGGAGGCCGCCCCAGCTGGCGCGGTGGGCCTCGCGGTGGCCACGGTACAGGTACAGGTCGATGCAGCTGTTGCAGTCGAGGGCGAGGCGGCGGACCTGGTCCATCCACGTCCGCACCTGCTGGTTGTGCTCGCCGCCGGGAGGAGCCGTCCTGGCAGGGTGCGCCAGGAAGCTCTTCATGCTCTCCATCTCCTCCTTGATGAACTGCACGTGGCGCCCACGCCGCCCAGCAGCGCCGCCTCCTTGCGGATCACACCCAGCAGCAGGCTCACGGCGCCCACCGCGGGTTCAGCCATCTTTCGATCGCTTTGATCACTCCTGGCCCGCCGCCGGCGGCGCAAGTTCTCCCTCTGCCGGCCGGCTGCGCGGGTGTGTTCAGTTTGGTTGGGTAGGCTAAGCAGTAGGCACGAACCAGCTCCAGGGTGCCCGGCCGGCCGTATGATCTAATCTTGCATTGTACAATCAACGTCTACTGGTGGCAAAGCATTTTGTCTCTTGGGCGGCATGCTACTTTGGTGAAAACCTCAATGCAAGTATGTGTCTAGATTCAGAAGACAGCTGCTCCTGCATGAAGGCTCATGTATCTTTCTGTCAGGAGACCCTTGGTGAAGGCTGCGTGGACATGGAGGCCTTGATGGTGACATGAGTGATGCAAGCGGGTGACAAAGGAGTGTTTACTACTACTACCACTGTTGTTATGGGTTACATCTTTTTATAGACAAATATTTCATATCTTAATCAATTTATTAATCGTTGCACATAAACCCTATCATCGGTATGATTAAAGGATTGGAGTTGTTTGATACATGGTCGATCGTTTTAGCTTCCCTTCACACTTTTAGCACATATATAGTTGTTCTTGTTCTCCTTTAAATTTTCCCTACCTTTGGGTGAAGGTTGCAGGCCAGCCTTGTTGATGACGTATTAGTGTGTAGGGGACCCTGGGTCTTTGTTAAAGATAAAGTTGTAAAGTTATAATTTAATATGATGCTAAATCGCCAAGTAACTTGTCACCAATTGTGCACCTCCTCTCCATCTTCAATTCTTTACGTATCCAACAAAAGAAGTTAGGGATGCCTTTTTTTGATTCGCTGGCTGGCTCATTTGATTTTTTGCTCTTTACTTTTTGTGGAAATGTAAAGAGGAAACAGCTAGCTGATTCTTGGTCCTTTTTTTTTTTTTTTTTTTGGTCTCTGATACGATTTTGGCAGAGGAGTTTCTTGTGTTCCACGAACAAGTCGGACACGATTCCACATTGTTTGTTACGATTCTGTCATGTTCCACATACAAGTAACGTGCACAAAGGGTCATAATTTTCGTGCAAGAAGCCAAGAAGGCAAGAACTATCAATTCCATGTGACATAGAAACCCACTTTTCAAATGCTACACAATGTATATGGGATACTTTCAGATCTCATATCTGACTTTGCATAGGATGGTATGCAGAGGGACTTTATGATCTAGCTATTGTCTATATGATGGAAATTTTTTAATTCCCGCCAGAGCGCATCGCACAATAGGTAGTCGTAATTAACACGATTGTTATGGCATGAACTAATAGATTGTTCCGATTTGCATCAAAACTTCAATTATCTACAAATTGCTCATATTTCGTGAAGACTCGTGAAGTAGTGACAATTGACTACAAAACAGGATATTGCAAACATCGCATCTAATTTAATTCTAGTTAAGAAAAAAATGAAAAGATATTATGTACGCGGTCACATAGCTCCAGCATAACCCTAGCACACCTGCAGCGGCCTCCTCCTCCCCTCCTTCCGTGGCGACAGCTAACTCCCATCGTGGAGCTCCCCCACCACAACCTAGCTCGGCTGCCTTCACCGCCGCCAAGGCCCCCTAAACTGACCTGCCACCCTACACACCGCCTCGACGGCCTTCCTTCCCCAAACCCCTTACCTTCTAAGCCCACTGGAGTAGGGGAGGAAGGGGAAGAGCTCGCCGGAGTTGGGGCGCGGTGCAGCCGCCTAGGAGGTCTCTAGAGATGAGAGAGAGAGAGGGCGCGGGCGTCGGTTGAGCGTCACCTGACGGATAAGCCAAACATCAAGCAACTGAAGAGGAGTAATTTTGTATCATAAAATGATTTAATGTACACAATGTTGTAGAGATAAGATTTTTTTTAAAAAAATCCACCTAGCAAACTGGTCATTGGTTGCCTAGAAAGGTACCTCATCTATTTGGTGGACAAGGCATTGCAAGACATACATAGAAACCAACTCTATCTGACTAGATACTCTTTGTAACGAACTAGAAAACCTTTATGTAAGCCAGTTGGGACTCTATCTATAACCCCACCCCTGAACTATATAAGGCGGGGTAGCGAGCCCTCAATCGGTACCTCGAGACAACGAGCACCAATCCTTGGGTTAGCAACAGGATTAGTGGAAGAATTATAATATGTTGCTCCCTTTAATTGTTTGACTGCAGCATGGAGTTGGCAACATGTCATTCCTGCTGCCTTGTATCTAGGTATTTAATTCTCTCCCTCAAAACTTTTCACCTATCACATTTGGACACATATATGGAGTATTAAATATAGACTAAAAATAACTAATTACACAGTTGCGATAGCTTTGTGAGACGAATCTTTTAAACAAATTAGTCCATGATTTGACAATGTGGCGCTACAGTAAATATATGCTAATGAAAGATTAATTAGGATTAAAAAATTCATCTCACGGTTCCCTCACGAGTTTTATAATTTGTTTTTTTATTAGTAACTGAAAACCCCTTCCGGCATTATATAGAATATCTGATGTGACAAGTCAAAACTTTTCACCGCATATTTTTTTTTAAAATATGGCAGGAGCTCTGCCTCTCAATTAAGATAGGAATAAGAGTTTATGTATAGAATGGCCAAAGGCCTAAGGGCCCCAAAGGGCACACATCGATCATACATTATCCGTTATAGGAGCATTGATCACACTAATTGGAATTGTTGAACACCCTTCCATGTAGTTCGATATCTTCTTTAGCTCTAGAGGCCACCTGCCTTGCGTTCATGAAGCTGTTCTGGAAAATCCTCCTATTTCTTTCCTTTCAAATATTCCAAAACGTGTAGATAACCACACCGTTGAAGTATCGCCACCTTTGCCTTGGGATTTTGGCAGCCACTTGTTCCCACCAAGCACCAATTTCTGTTGGCTGGGTCTGTGGGTGTATGAGATCGGCATCATAATGCTCCTATGCTAAGATGAGACTGGATTTCTTTAGCGACGGGACACAACAAGCACAAATGAACACCCCGGGCCAGGTACTAGCTAGTGTACCTCTGTAGTTGGTGAGATCTCACCTCTACTTGTGTATGTGCACACACTGGGCAATGCAACAAAGAGAGTATCTCAGTTCCTGCACTTGCTGTGCCCTGTGTTGTGCGTGTGCTGTGTTCTGTGCTCAAGTTCTATTCATCTTGTACCTAGCCGTGAGTTGTGTGTGTGAGGGAGCTGATTGCTCACCTTGCAGGTGGCTGGATTGCCAACCGCCTTGTCATTGTGCTTGTTAAAGGTTTGTAATACAACGCTGCATCACACTATAACCTGCACTTCACCCTCCACTGCACCTCAACAGAATGCTCGATCAGTGAAATGTTTCGGTTTCCCAGCTTGTTATGGGTCGTGATAACAGAAGGGCCGGTCCTGGCCTCGTGGGTTCCCCGCCCATTAACGGATACACGGAGTTACATTTGAAGATTATAAACAGGCTGGGCCGAGGCCCACTTTGCCAATCATCGACGGGAATTCGATCTTGACGTCATCATGCTGGCGGCGGACGGGGTGGGCGGCGAGCTGTAGTGCGGCCACCAGGCGCCGGCACCGGTGCCGGTGCCAGCCGCGGCCAAGCTGCCGGTCAGGGTCGCGTGGTCGGACCACGAGAAGCAGAGTTGCGCCTGCCCACCAAGTACGTGCTCCATGTCTGTTTCTGCTTGTAATCCATGAATGCATTCGCTTGTCTATTGTCTCTCTGTCTGTCATCTTCATTAGCAGACAGCGCCGATCACGCAAGACCTTAGCATCTTCGAGAACGAGCTCTACTTGTGTTCTCAAATGAGAGAGTAAGGAAGTGCATAGGGAGAGGCTAATTTGCAGGATCGGTAGATAGCCTGCGAGAGGCTTCCTTCTCCGAGTGCACAGAGCATGCTCGATGCAATGCCTCCACAGACGCGCGCCTTCTCTTTGTTTTGCTGTTTGTTAATTTCATGGAGGCGTTAGCGAAGGGCCTCTATTATTTGCTTTGTCATTAGCAAACCCCATTGCGGACAGGGGAGACACCAATGAAGCAAGCGCACGCCTGAAGTTTGCACGTGGATCCCGTCGAGATCCCCTAAGCTTGCTGTTGATTCTGCCTCTGCTTGTTCCCTTTCACTGCCCTTGCAGACTTGCCTCCTCCCTCTCCTCTGCCTCTGCCTTGCTCGTCCTGTGCACACCTCCACACAGCATGCTACCACCTGAGTGTCAAGGCTCACCATGATCAAACAGCTCCAGCCGGGCATCGTTGTCCCATGGCCTGAGTTGGTCGCCATCACCGTCGCTGCTCTTCACCAAAGCTCTGACACGATGAAGATTGATTGGGGGAGTTGTACAGTAACCTACAGCTCCTATACAGCCCAATAGGCCTCATTTGGCAAGCAGGAATTTTTTTTACTATTCCTGCAATTTTCCATGAAATCAAATTGACTCATACAAAATTCTTGTACGATTTCTATGAAATTTCTGCGTTCCAGATGAGCTCTTAATTAGAAAATTTCTACATATACATAAAACTCCGCTTCGAGTGCATAGGGCATGACCACAAATGTTGGTTTGAAAGCACTGGTTCTTATATACTTCCACTGTCCCTAAATAGTTGTCATTCACGCTTCCCGAGAAATAACTTTCAATATTTAATTTTATATAAAAATATTAATATTTATGGTACATAATTAATATCACTAGATAGATCGTTGAATCTATTTTCATAATAAATTTATTTGGAGATATAAATGTTGTATGCATTTTCTATAAATCTAGTCAAACTTACAACATAAAAAAAAAAACGACAGCTATTTAGAGACGGGGGAGAAATGCAATAGCAATAAATATATTATAACACAGACAGCTTCAGTAATGAGTTTCCGCGTCCAGCCAAACCATAGTGCAGCACACGGTACATTAACAAGTCAAATGTGCACACAAGTATCGCACTTATTACATGAAGCCATGCATGTAGCATGATGTTTCATAGGAAAGCCTTGCAATCCAGCTCCATCAGCATAGAGCCATAGACACAACCATTCCCAGGCACACATGTAGTATAACCACACAGCTGACACATGTAGAGAACAAACGCGCATGCATGCATGCGCACATAATAAACACACGACGGCAAGCCATACAAGCATACAAATGCAAACCATTTGGATGGGGGGGGGGTGGTGGGTTGGAACCGATGTGACTGGATGAAAGGAAGGACCTTCAGTTCCTCCAACGCCAACCCTTATTCTTCCATAAGAATCGGGATTTTGTAGCATGGCCCTCTTCTAGCGGGTTTCCTTTTGCTTGGTCTTGATTTTCTGATTCATAGTGTGTAAAATGAATTCTGTTTTTAAGCTTATTAATGGTTTCTCTCACCTTGTTAGGGACAAAGTCACCCTTGAACTCAAGCTCCTTCAATCTCGGAAGGTTATCAATGCCGGAGAGAGAATTTATCTTGGTGAAGGTCCAGACAAACCTCTTGAGCTTCGGACAAGATCCAGCAGTGAAACTGATATCCATGATATCGCACTCAACAATCAGAAGGTTGAGCTTTGGGAACTCATTTGGTTTGAAAGTAAGCTGGCTTTTGTCATAAGATTTGTCCAAGAGAACTAAACAGCGTATGGTTGGCTTCTCTGCGAGGATTTCTAGATCAGCTTTCTTCAGCATTGTACCACGAAGAGTCACCTTGGTTATTCCTTTAGCACTTTCAACCAATGAAAGGAACATGTTGGTCTTGTTGACAGTGGTATTGGGGTTGATAGTGACAACATCAACATTGTCATTGGTGGCGGGGGCAGAGGCATCGGTGTTTGTGGTGGGGGGCACAGTGACATCGTTGGTGGCTACGGGAGTGTTGGCAATTCCGGTGATGGGGGCAGTAGACGTAGTGGGGTCACTATTGGTGCTAGTGGTAGAGGCATTGCTGTCACCGGTTGGGGTGGCAGTATCAGTGGTGGTGTTGGAGGTGGTGGTGGTGGCAGCAGCGGTATTAAGGGCAGCGGTAGCATTGGTGGTGGTTCCACGAGTACTAGTAGTTTCAATGGTGGTGGTGGCAGCAGCAGTGGCATCGATGTTGTTGTTGGTGGCAGCAGCAGTAGTGGGGGCAGCGGTAACGTTGGTGTTGGTTCCACGAGTACTGGTAGTTTCAATGGTGGGGATGGCAGCAGCAGTGGCATTGATGTTGTTGTTGGGGGTGGCACTGGAGTTGGTAGCGGTGACATCGGTGATGTTGTTTTTGCCTCTGCCATTGTTGTCATTGTTATTATTTTGGCTACTACTGCTGGTGGTGGTCTTCCTATCATTGCTGTTCAGCTCAATCTCCTTCAATCTTGTGAGTTTGTCAACTCCAGAAAGGTTTAGGTCATCACTGAGGGGCAATACAATCTTCTCGAGCTCACCAGCGGTTTTTTCATCAAAAATGATGTCAGTCATGTTGGAGCCTTCAACAAGAAAGTATTTGAGACGTTGGAATTGACCCTCCTTGAATGTGAGCTTGCTGTCGTTGTATGCCTTGTGCTTGAGTCTGAGACATAGTAACTTAGGAAGATTGGCGAGGGGCTCTAGGTCTTTCTGGCTCAAATCAGTTTTACTTAGAGATACCTTGGTAAGAGGATTATTATACTTATCCTTTCTGTCCTCCAACAATAATTCAAGAAGTTGCACCTTCTTTGTGGTTCCGCTTATGCTTAGGCTCTCAAGAACCTTGAGATCCCTTTTTTTCAGGCTAGAGCAGTCAATACTAGTATCCTGTGACCCTTCGCCAGAAGAAGTGGCCCTGTGTCCGGCTTTGGGAACAATAGTGATTGACAGAGACCGAAGGCAATCACCAAGGTTCCAGATTGCTTGAAGCAAACTCTTGAGGTGTTTCCTCCTGTCCTCGATAACCACTCCAAGCTTCCTCAACTGCCACAGCCTTCCAATGTCTATCAAATCTTGAGGGGCCCGTGGCTTCACACTGGACAGTACCTCCATGCCTTCCATGTTTTCAACCTTTTCAGGAATCTCTGTGCTGCCTGGGCTTGCTGGATTAGTAGAGTTACCAGTCAGCAGGCGCTTCAGCTTTAGGAGGCGTACATTCCTTGTTGCCCACGGAGACACCTTGGTCTGCCGGATATCCAATACCTCCAACTCATGTAGGCTGTTAATTTCACTGTGCAGCTGGGTGATATTTGTTCCCCTTAGGCTCAGGTACTTGAGCAGCTTTATCTTGCGGCAGATGTTCTTGAAGTAGCGCTTGCTATTGGCACCAAAGCAATGGCAGCCTTCTAGATCTAGGACCTTGAGCAGGGAAAACTGAGATGGTTGAGAGAGGTTACGCAAGAAGTCCTCGATCTTGTCAGAGCCACGGAGACGAAGATCATTGGAAATGGAGAAGTGACAGGCCAGGTGATGTGAAAGGCGTGTCTCCATGATGCGCTGTTTCTCGGCAATCCTGGTAATGAGCCCATGAACTAGATCACCCACCATGCAGCTCTTGACCTCTCCTGTAGCACCAATGTCAGCAGGATAAACAAGCCATTGGTCAATGAGCACGTCAAAGCAACGCCTGGCTCTGGTAACTGAACTGGACCAGCGCCAGTCTTCTGTTGTTATCAGCCCTTCAACGACCCACCGTCCGATCAAGGTCGACCGCCTGATCTTCTGTCCTGGCCGGAAGATGGCGAGGTACAGCAGGCAGGGCTTGTATTCTTTCGGCAGATCATTGTAAGAGAACTTGAACATCTTCTTAGCAATACTGGCAAATGATCTTGGAGAAACAGCCTGCAGGGAGCTGTGAAGGTTGAGTAGTTCTTCACTACTCCTCTTGGGATTGGCATACAGAGCATGAGCGAAGATCTTCATACAGAACTCATGTGGCTCACACTGGTCCAAGATTGCTCGGAAAAATGTGGGGGCTGTAGTTCCTGTGCTGTCTTGTAAGATTGAGCACGGTGTCATGGTATAGGCCGACGAGGGAATACTGTATAGGTTCCTGATGCTGTGGATGGCAATACTGCTTGGCTTTCTGGGTGCTTTCTGTGGTGGTGAAGATCAGTGTACCGACGACGGCACTGTCTAATAGGCTCAAAGCACTGCTTCTGGTCTCCTCCCATCTGGATCCATCCATTGTCTCATCATCAGTGTTAAGGATAATCAGGGCCTTTTTACGATTCAGGAGACCTTTTATCCTGTCCACCATCCATTGGATTTTCAGTCGCTCTCTAACCTTCCGCCGGATATTGTCTATCTTCTCTGTGGCTTCTCTGACAATATCATCTGAGATTTGATCCTCACCATCAGCAGGTCTACTTGCTTGTTGCTGCTTGCCTGAATTGTTATCTTCCTGCAGGTCTTGTAGCATCTCTGTAACCTTGTGGATCATTTCTTTGAGTTGATCCTGGACCATCACATCAGCAGTACTAGTAGTAGCAGTGGCCTGCAGGGACTCACTGCCGCTGCTGGTCTTGTGGAACACCTCCTGCACAATATTTTTGTACTCGCTTTCCTGGAGATGAATCTTTGCGGTTTCTTCGATTCCTTCTTCTATATGATGTTTAAGCTTCTTGGCTGCCTCGCCGATGATATTGCCGTACCGTCGTTGTAGTGCAGACATGGCTTTCTTGGTTGCTTGTTCATCCGCAGCAGCTGGGTTCACCAGCCACACGATGAGTACGAACAAGTCTCTACCATAGATCTCCTTCTTGATCTCTCCCTTTTTCTTCTGCTTCAGATCCTCAAGCCACAGCTGCTTGCGCTTGGCTTCCTTGATCTGTGTCACGACCTTGTCAAACTTTTTGTCGACGTCCATTTCTCTGATTTTGTGCTTTATCTTATAAAACACGCCCCTTTTTTCCCAGTAAATGTCCCATTTACCTGACTCCGGTTCAACCTCCAAATCCAATATGATTTGCTCTATGCCTTCATCTGTGACTCGTGGCTTGAGCTTGAGCGCCAAAGCCCGCAGAATGTAGAAGAGAATGTCCTTGGGTCGTGGCAAAGAACCGAAGTCCCAGTGCTCTGCCGGGATGTCAACGGAGATGATGACACTGTCAATGTCATTGTCATGGAAGTGCTTCTCCGCCACGGCCGAAGCTTCATCAATGATGCTACTACTAGTACCGCCGCCGTCGTTCTTGTCCTCCTCCGCCGCCGCTGGCCCGTTCAGTGCCACAACAATGGCGACGGATGACGAGCTTGTCCTGTTGCCGGCTTGCCCACTTATCCACGCGACGAGCTTCGCCTCGAAGTAGTCGTCGAGGGTAGGAGGCTCGAAGAAGGCCCTCAGACCAGAATAGTCAGCCGCCGCCGGTGCCACCACCAGTTGGCGGTTAAACTGAAGCTCGTCGTCTCCCGCCTCGTCACCGGCCAATTTCACCGCCGCCGCCACCCCAGCAGAAGCCGACGACGACTGCCTTTCTGCTGCCGCCAACGCCTTCTCGGGGACCTCCACGCCATACCTGAGCCGCCGCTCGCCGACGTCGCGCGCCCGGTCCTTGAGCTCGCGCAGCTGCACGGCGGCGCGGTGCTGCGCCACCAGCTTCCGCAGGAACCAGGGAGCCCACCACAGGTAGCGGAGGGGCCCGCCCTTGGGGAGGTGGATCTCCGGGTTGCCGCGGTACAGGTAGAGGTCGATGCAGTTGTTGCAGTCCTGGGCGAGCAGGCGGACCTGCCCCATCCACGTCCGGACCTGGGGGTCGTGCTCGCCGCTCGGGGGCACCGTCCGGGCCAGGTGCTCCAGGAAGCTGTTCATGCTCTCCATCTCCTCCTTGATGAACTGCACGTCGCCCCGGACGCCACCCAGCAGCGCCGCCTCGTTGCGGATCACGCCCAGCAGCGAGCTCACGGCGCCTGACGCGAGCTCGGCCATCGCTCCGCCGGCCAAGCAGGCAGCGTGCTGGTGTGTTGTTGTTCAGTTAGTTTAGCGGTTGGCAGGCTGCCGTACGTGCCTAGCTAGGGTTAACATGCAAGTTGCAACTTGTCGAGAACTGGAGATGTGCATTCTGCATCACAGCATGATCCCTACGTGCAGGGATTTTTGTTCTTCACGTACGTGCTACGCCAAGACACGCTGGGCAAAGGCAAAGTATCAGCAGCTGATGCCTATAGCTAGCTTGTGAGCAGCTGCCCATGGCTCCCCATGCATGGGTGTAACTATCAAGACTCAGTTCGATACTTTGTTTTTTTTCCTGTCAACTTCAATTTTTAGCTTGAGCTTTGTCTTTAAACTTTTCTAACTGTAACCAAGCTTTCAAACTTTTTTTTTTAACTTCACATTCAAATAAATGCAGTGTCAAGACATGCATGCATATTTCATGGAATTTGATGTTGGAGATGCTGGTGCATTTATCTCAACCTCACAGTTTGCCAAAGGAAGTTGTAAGATCGATGACAAATCTCACCCTCCATCTTTGTCGATTCAGATTGAAATCAGGTAACAAAGGAAGCCTTTACTGGTCCCTCGGTGCTGATCTGATCTTTGGGCCCTGCTTTTGGGTGGAGTACCTGATTCATTGCCCTCAGCTACAACCACCATTTTGCTTGGGAGCTTCTATTCCACGCACAAGCCATGCATCATTCTTCCCAGCCCATTGGAGCTTTCATCATTGGGAAGGAGAGGAAGCACTTGATTCTTTGCCCTCTGTCACAACTCTGCCATGAGAACTTGTATTCCAAGCACAAATCATGGTCTTCACGTGCGCGCCCTGCCATTCCCTTCTGATCAACTTCGAAATCAGGTAACAAGGTGGTTCCTAGAGACGCACCAAGAGACAGCACAAGATTCTGATGTAATATGTGGATTTGCCACGCCTACAATGAGAAGTTTAGCCTGATCTCTTGCCTGCGTAGTTTCCTAAAAATAAAGCACAATGAGAAGTTTATTTTTGAACTAAAATGAGGTGGTGTTTGATAGTAAATGTTAACCAAAAATTTTTTTAACTAAAATAAGGTAGTATTTGATAGTAAATGTTAACCAAAATCTTATTTGCAGGTGGGTGCATTGGCTTCGATTGTGAGCGTTGTAGCAACAAAATAATGACCAAAAGGAGATGATGACTTCTCTACGCCGATCAATATATAGTCAAACAGCAATGTAGTATGGCTGGAGTTTTTCATGCATAATTGGTTTTGATGTTTCCATTTGTGAGACTATTGTCATGACCATTTACCGGCGCATTTTGCTACATGTTTGTAGTAGTATATAATAATTGTGGACTGAAGATGGCTGAAGATGAAACTTTATCCCCATTATTATCTAAAAGAAGTGGCGAACCATATCATTCGTTGTGGGTGCATGTTGATAATTTCCGTAATGCATCACACTGTTCAAATAATCATGTCATGCATGACTACTTGATGATATAATGTTGAAGCGCTTATCTCTCATATACTGCCTTTACACAAAACCTAATTTGAAGGTTATGCAGGCCGGCCTCTTCCAAACCATGTTCCCTTTCTAACCTGTTAGCATACCAGTAGTCTTATGAAGTCAGTAAGAGCATCTCCATCAGCTCACCAATATTTCATCCCCAATAGAGTGATATTGGTAATCACCAATACTGTTTTTCTAGACTATTAGGAGAGATGCTCCAACAGATAACCAATAATCTTTCCCAATACATATAGGGTCCACCTATCAGAAGAAGGTGATAGTCATAGATGGTGTGGAAGATGGTGAAAGTTAGTGGTGCACCCCAGCTATTGGGGGAATGCAATTCCCCCTTTATATGAGGGGAGATGGAGGATATATTGGTGATCACCAATAAAAGGGGACCATATAGGGAGCTGTTGGAGAAGTAAAATTGGTCCATCTTCTCCAATATGGCAGGTTTATGGGGATGAGGGATGAGAAAGGAGAGCTGTTGGAGATGCTCTAAGTCTCAGACCTGTTCTTGTTCCCCTTTCCCTACCTTTTGGTGAAAGTTGCAGGCCGGCCCCTGCGCCTTTGTTAAAGATAAAGTTGTAAACCTGCACACTATAATTTGATGCTAAATCTCCAAGTAACTTGTCACCAGTTGTGCACATCCTCTCCATCTTTAATTCTTTACGTATCCAACAAAAGAAGGTTAGGGATGCCATTGATTAGCTGGCTGGCTCATTTGATTTTTGTTCTTTACTTTTTGTGGAAACGTAAAGAGGAAACAGCTAGCTGATTCTTGGTCCTTTTTTTTTTTTGTCTCTGATACGATTTTGGCAGAGGAGTTTCTTGTGTTCCACGAACAAGTCGGACACGATTCCACATTGTTTGTTACGATTCTGTCATGTTCCACATACAAGTAACGTGCACAAAGGGTCAAAATTTTCATGCAAGAAACCAAGAAGGCAAGAACTATCAATTCCATGTGACATAGAAACCCACTTTTCAAATGCTACACAATGTATATGAGATACTTTCAGATCTCATGTCTGACTTTGCATAGGATGGTATACATTGGGACTTTGTGATCTAGCTATTGTCTATATGATGGAAATTTTTAATTCCCGCAAGAGCGCATCGCATAATAGGTAGTCGTAATTAACACGATTGTTATGGCATGAACTAATAGATTTGTCCGATTCGCATCAAAACTTCAATTATCTACAAATTACTCATATTTTGTGAAGACTCGTGAAGTAGTGACAATTGACTACAAAACAGGATATTGCAAACCTCGCACATATTTAATTCTAGTTAAGAAAAAAATGAAAAGAAATTGTGTACGCGGTCACGGAGCTCCGGCATAACCCTAGAGCGCCTGTGGTTTCCTCTTCCTCCCCCACCTTCTGCAGCGACGACGAACTCCCGCCATGGAGCTCCCCCAGCCCAACCTAGCTCGGCCGCCTTCCGCCGCCGAGGCCCCTAAACCAACCTGCTACCCTACACACCGCAAGGCCGGTCTTCCTTCCCCAAACCCAGAGAGAGAGAGAGAGCGCAGGTCGAGTGCCACCTGACGGATAAGCCGAACATCAAGCAACTAAAGAGGAGTAATTCTGTATAATAAAATGATTTAAATATATGTTTACTTAAATCCTTTAATGTGTATAATGATCTAGAGATAAGATTTTTTTTTAAAATTTCCACCTAGCAAACTGGTTATTGGTTGCCTAGAAGGGTACCTCTTCTAGTTGGTGGACAAGGCATAGCAAGACATATATAGAAACCAACTCTATCTGACTAGATTTCCTCGTAACGGACTAGGAAACCTTTATGTAAGCCGGTCCGGACTCTATCTATAACCCCACTTGGACTATATAAGGCGGGGTAGTGAGCCCCTGATCGGTACCTCAAGACAACGTCCAAAAAATCTTGTGGAGCTCAAGTCCTTAGGTTAGTAGCAGGATTAGTGGAAGAATTATAATGAAGCTGTTTGGCAGGACTTATAAGCCGGCTGATAAGCCAAAACACTGTTGAACACAGCTGTTTTTCTATGAGAAAAAAATACTGTGGCCTGATAAACTGAAATGGCTTTTTAGCTGAAGCGAACATAGCGTGAAGCGAACATAGCCAATATGTTGCTCCCTTTGATTGTTCGACTGCAGCATGGAGTTGGCAACATGTCATTCCTGCTGTCTTGTATCTAGAAGCAGTGGCAATAGGCCATAGCTTGTAGTGGCTGGTGTTTAATTCTCTCCCTCAAAATTTTTCACCTATCACATCTATGTAGACACATGCATGGAATATTAAATATAGACTGAAAAATAACTAATTACATAGATTGCGATAACTTTGTGAGATGAATCTTTTAACTCTAATTAGTTCATGATTTAACAATGTGATGTTAAAACAAATATGTACTAATGACAAATTAACTAGGATTAAAAAATTTGTCTCGTGGTTCCCTCGCGAGTACTGTAATTTATTTTTTTATTAGTAATCAAAAACCCTTCTAACATTCTATAGAACATCTGATGTGACATGTCAAAACTTTTCACCTCAAGATTTAAACACCCTAGCTAGTTGGGGCTGTGCCCTGTGTTGTGCATGTGCTGTGTTCTGTGCTCAAGTTCTATTCATCTTCTGCATAGCCGTGAGTTGTGTCTTGTGAGTGTAAGGGAGCTGATTTGCTCACCTTGCAGGTGGCCGGATTGCCAACAGCCCCCACCCTGTGTCATTGTGCTTGTTAAAGGTTTATAATACAACGCTGCATCACACTAAACCTCACTTCACCTTCCACTGCACCTCACCTGTAACAGAATGCTCGATCAGTGAAATGTTTCAGTTTCCCAGTTTGTTGTGGGCCGTGATAACAGAAGGGCCGGTCCTGGCCTCGTGGGTGCCCCAGCCCATTAATGAGTACACGGAGTTGCTTGAAAGTTATAAACAGGCTGGGCCGAGTCCTACTTTGCCAATCTCTTTCTAGTCTCGACGGGGGAATTCGATCTCGACGTCGTCATGCCTGACGGGGTGGGCGGCGAGCTGCAGTGCGGCCACCAGGCGCCGGCACCGGTGCCGGTTCCAGCCACGGCCAAGCTGCCGGTCAGGGTCGCGTGGTCGGACCACGAGAAGCAGAGTTGCGCCCACCGGGTACGTGCTCCATGTCTGCTTCTGGTTGTAATCCATGAATGCATTCGCTTGTCTGTTGTCTTTATGTCCGTCATCTTCATTATCAGACCGCGCCAATCACGCAAGACCTTAGCATCTTCCAGAACGAGCTCACTTGTCTCCTCGAATGAGAGAGGAAGGTATGACGTAGGCAGATGCTAAGTTGCAGGGTCAGTACATGGAATGCGAGGCTTGCTTGTCCAAGTGCACGGCACATGCTCGATGGATTGCCTCCACAGACGCGCATTCTCTTTCCTTTGCTGTTTGCTACTTGTTTGGCAGTGGCGGATCTAGGATTTCGATCATGGGGGGTCCGGACTAAAGTGGTGCAGTTCATCGATATTAAAATGATATAATTCGCTCACTATTAATAATAAAGAGTTCATAAAATAATTCAAGTATTGATCACCCATCTTGTTTAAAAGTGATTGTGCTTGTTTGTCTCAACGAGTCTCAAAGTAAGCTCACTAGGATTCTTTGCTTATCGGAACCGTACCTTGTGGCGTTACACACATCAACAACAAAGTTGCAAAGAAAGTGGGACCAGATTTGTACTCTTGAAATCTCAAGGATAAAACTTTGCAAGTTTAATTAGTTTTTTGTTGTCGTAAAAAGCAAAGTAAATCACTAGATTCATAAGCAACAATGCAAACAAGAAGCTTTGTGTGAGACTTTCTTTTCCCTGTCAAATAAACTAGCACTTGGGTTTGCTACTTAACAATATATTATACATATATACTGGATTAAAGGACATATATACTTAGTATTTTTACAGAAATTTTGGTTTGGGGTTACAGCTGTACCCCCATGCACCTACTGTGCACCCGCCCCTGTTGCTTGGAGGCGTAGAAGAAGGGCCGTACATGGCATGCACCTTGCATGCCAAAGTTGCTTTTCGTTTCCGTGCTGACTCAAATTTACCAACACGGACCATCCCACATCACATCCGTGGCCTTTTCTGTCGACTCTGGTTTGGCCAGCATTGGGCTCTTGATATATCAACCACTGGTTCACCAGTCTGCTTCTGCACGCTCTGTTTTAGGGAACGAATCATATGCCCATTGCTCATCATTAGCAAACATTGTAGGACACTGCTTGCACACTTGGAGTACTACTGCTGGCACTGCAACAGGAAGATTCAGGCAGATTACGGATCATGCATATGCATGCCCATTGCTCATCCATGGAATTATATATCAGAGAGCGACACATTACAGGAACTTATAATGCTCGTTCCTCATAGCAGTACTCAACATAAATGAAGCCATGGACATGCAGCTTCAGACTTCAGTGCAGGATTCAACAGGTCCAGGCGTAGCAGATGGTGCCTATATGACTGGTAGCTATATTATGACACACCATTTCATCAGTTCAGAACCAGGAAGCATATAGCATACAATATAGCACACTCTGCATTAATATAAAGGTAAATGTGCACACAAGCATCGCACTTATTACATGTAACCATGCTCCTAGCATGATGAGGAAAGCCACACAAATCCAAATCCAAATCTGTGAGCATACAAGCACACAAGAACAACAAGTCCCCAGGCACACACTTAGTTGACACTGACACACGCAGAATATAAAAGCACGCTTATGCTGCAAGACAGAAATGCACAATGGCAAACCACATGGAGCAATCACAAATACAAATTATGCCACAAACTCAATGGTCAATGGGAAAAGTGGAAATGCCTTTAATTCCTCCTCTGGCGGCAGCCCTTGTCCCTTCAGAAGCATGAGAATTTTGCAGCAGCATGCTGCTCTTCTTTTTGTTCTTCTACTTGGTCTTTACTGTCTGGTTTATAGTGTGTAAAATGGGGTTTGTTTTTATGCTTCTTAATTTCTTCTTTTACCTCATTACAGATAAACTCACCATTGAACTCAAGCTCCTTCAATCTCCGAATGTTGTGAATGCCAGTGAGAGAACTCATCTTGGTGAAGGTCCAGATTATTTTCTCGATCTTAGGACAAGATCCAACGTTGAAGCTGATTGTGGTGATGTTAGAGCACTCGACAATAAGAAGGTTGAGCTTTGGGAAAGCTTCTTTGTTGAAGGTAAGCTGGCTTTCGTCATAAGACTTTTCTAAGAGAACCAAGCAGCGTATGTTTGGCTTCTTTGCAAGGATTTGTAGACCACCTTGCTTAAGCATTGATCCAGAAGAGTCACCTTGGTTATTTTGTTAGCATTGTCAAGCAATGAAACCAACGTTTTGTTGCTGTCAGTGGGGGCAGGGGTTAAGGTGGCTGTGGCAGTGGTGGCAGGAGTGATTGCAGCTGCACTGGTATCACCTGGAGCAGTTGCATTGGTGCCAGTGGTGTGGGCTGTGGCTGTGGTGTTGTTGGTTTCGGTTTCCATGGTGCTGGCATTGGCGGTGGTGTAAGTGGTGGTAGCAGTGGCGGTGGTGCTGGCAGGGATGGCAGCAGTCGGGGTGGTGTCAGTGGTGTGATCTGTGGTCGCTGCTGTGATGGTGGTGGTGGTGGTGTCGGTGGTGCTGGAAGTAGTGGTAGCAGTCATGGTGGTGTCCGTGGTACTGGCATTGGCGGCTGTGGTGGTGCCAGTGGTGTTGGAAGTGGCGGCAGATGCTGTGGTGGCAGTGGTGTCCGTCGTACTGGCATTGGCGGCTGCGGTGGTGTCGGTGGTGTTGGCGGCGGCGGCAGTCACAGTGGTTTCAGTTGTGTGGGTTGTTGTAGCAGCCATGTCTGTGGTGCTGGCCTTGGCAACTATTTTGTTGTCAGTGGTGGTAGCAGCAGCATCCGCCATGATGACATCAACAGCGTGGGTGGCAGCGTTGGTGCTGTTAGTGTTAAGGGCGATGCCAGCAGCGGCAATGGGGGCAGTAATAGTGGTGGTGTCATTGGCGGGGGCAGCAGTCGTTGTGGCAGTTGTGCAGTTTGTGTTAGTGGTGATGACATCAGAGGCAATGGGAGTGGCAACGGTGGTCATGTCATTGATGGTGGCGGAAGCAGCAGTGCTGTTAGTGTTAGGGGCAACCGCAGCCGGGGTAGTGGGGGCAGGAATTGTGGTGGCGTCGTTTGTGGGAGCACCTGTGGCAGTGGCAGTAGCATTGGTGTCATTTGTGATGCTATTGCTATTGATATTATTGCCATTGTTTTTTCTGCTACTGTTGATGCTGTTGCTAGTACTGTTGTTATTCAGCTCAAGTTCCCCCAATCTTGGAAGTTCATCGAGTCCAGAGAGTTTTAGACCATCACTGAGAGGCAGTACGATCTTCTCAAGCTCACCAGTGGCTCCATTTTCAAATATGATTTCAATAATCGTGGAGTCTTCAATTAGAAAGTACTTCAGTTTTTTGAACTCATCCTTCTTGAAGGTGAGCTTGTTTCCATGGTATGCAATGCATCTGAGTTTTACACAACGTAACATGGGCAGCTTGGAGAGGAAAGTCATATCGTCTGGGCTCAACGAGGTGTTTCTTAGAGTTATCTTGGTAAGCTGACTATTTCCAATATTATCCAACAATAATCGAAGAAGCTGTGCATCCTTGTTCTTGGTACTTCCACTTATGCGTAGGCTCTCAAGGACCTTGGGAAGATATTTCAGCTTATAGGAAGTACTAGGGGCAACATTAGTACCTGGTAATAACCATCCGCAGGAAGGAATGCCCTCACGTGTGGTTTCTGGAAGAATAGTGATTGACAGAGACTGGATGCACTCATTTAGGTCACTGATACCTTCAGTCAAACTCTTTAGATGACTTTCCTTATCTTCAATAACCACTCCGAGCTTCCTCATCTGCCAGAGCTTTCCGGTGTCCTTCAAATCTTGACTAGTTTCGTGGCTTGAAGCTGGACAGTACCTCAATGCCATCCATGTTTTCAACCTTTTCTGGAATGTCAACACTGTTGTTATCTGGATCGATGCGATCAGCCAGTAGGCGCTTCAGCTTTAGGAGACGGAGATTTCTTGTTGAAACAGCAGGCACTTCGGTCTGTCGTATATCCAATACCTCTCGTGGAGGTTGTTGATTTCATCAGGCAGCTGCATAACATTTGTTCTTCTTAGACTCAGATATTTGAGCAATTTTATCTTGCAGCAGATGTCCTTGAGGTAGCTCTTGTTCTTCCTACCAAAGCAACGGCAACCTTCTAGATCTAGCACCTTGAGCAGGTAAACTTGAGACGATTCAGAGAGCCTTTTTAAGAAATCTTCGATCTTATCAGAGCCGCGGAGTCGGAGATCATTCGGGATGGAGAAATGGCGAGCCAAGTGTCGTGACAGGCGTGTCTCCACTATGTGTTGTTTCTCGGCAGTCTTGGTAATGAATTCATGTACTTGTTCACCCACCATGCAGCTCTTGACCTCTCCTGTCGCACCAATATCAGCAGGATAAACAAGCCAGCGGTTGATGAGGGCGTCAAAGCATCACTCAGCTTTATTCACTGAACTGGACCACCGCCAGTCTTCTGTGGTTATTAACCCTTCTACAACCCATCGGCCTATCAAGGTGGACCGCCTGATTTTGTATCCTGGAGGGAAGATAGCTAGGTACAACAGGCAGGACTTGTATTCTTTAGTCAGGTCATTGTAGGAGAACTTGATCATCTTGTTTGCTAAACTGCCCAAATATTTTGGCGAAACAGCCTGCAGAGTGTTGTGCAAATTGTGCAATTCCTCTCCAGTCCTTTTGGGCTTGGAGTGCAGAGCATGAGCGAAGATTTTCATGCAGAATTCATATGGATCACACTCGTCCAAGATGTCATGTAGAACCTGGAGATTGTAATTGCTTCCTTCATTATTCTGCTTCCTTATAATCTGGAGCACACTGTCATGGTAGAGGCCAACAAGAGAATAGCTTATGGGCCCCTGTGATGGATAGCAGTACTCTTTGGCTCGTTGGGTGTTCTTTGAGGTGGTCACGATCACCACACCTGCAATATAATCCAACAGGCTCAATGCATTTCTGGTCTCCTCCCATCTTTGTACATAATTCTCGTCACTTTTATGGTGATCAGGGTCTTTTCAGGTTTCAGACAAGCTCGAATCTTCTCCACGAGCTCTTTGATAAACAGGTTCCTTCGAATCTCCCATCGGATACTTTGAATCTTAACAATAGCTTCTTCAATAACTGCCAAGGGGATTTCAAACAGGTTATCCTGCACATGTGTGCCTTTTTCTGGTTTATTGTCAGATTTATCTTCACGCAATTCATGTAGGATTTCTAATTTAGCCTTGTGGATGAGCTCTTTGATCTGATCCTCCCCCAATTTAGTGCTACCAGTTGCTGTCATGGTCCTTGTGACTTGGTCTTGGGGGGGCTGTAGCTGGGGCTTGCTGGGTGGGAATGCATCCTGAAGGATGTGTTCATACTGAGTGGCATGGAGTTGAATGGGGGGTGTTCTCTCAGTATCTGTAGCCCTTTCCATATACTCTCTAAGCCTCTTCGCTGTTTTGGTGATGTCGTACGATACTAGTGTGTGCATGGCTTCCTTCATTACTTTCTCAGCAGCAGGAGCAGCAGCAGGATCAGCAGCAGCAGCATCTAACTCGAGCAGCTGCAGCGCTAGGAGGAGAATACCTAAGGGTTCAATGGAGGTCGGGTCCTTCATCATTTGTTTCTGGCCCAACTTCAGCTTGGTGCTGTCCTTCATTTCTTCAATCTTGATCTTTATTTTTTCAATCTTCTCGAGTACCTTCAATTCATTGATCTTTCCCCAGATATTGTCAAACAAATCCCATTTTGTGTAGAGTATATCCTTTTTTTTTTTTTCTGCGATCGTCCTTATCGGTCAGCTGCTTTCCCTCTGCTTGACCTTGGGCAGGAGGATGCTCGAGATGCCATAGGATGTAGTAGAGAATCTCAGAGGGTCTCAGCGGGTAGTAACTGATGTGCACTGCCGCAATGTCGACGAAGGCCTTGTTTAGTTGCCATGAAAGTTGCAACTTTCATGCAACTTTCAAAGAACTTTCCCATCACATCAATTTCTACCCGCATATATGGAAGCGGTAAATGTTAGTAAAAAAATAACTAATTATACGGTTTAGTTGTAAATCACGTGACGAATCTTTTGAGCCTGGTTTGGGCCACTATTGGACAATATTTGCTAAATACAAACGAAAGTCTTCTGATGCGAAAGAAAACTTTCTCACGAACTGAACAAGGCCGAAGATCACTTTGTTGAGCTGGGTCGTCTCTAATAACACCGCGGAAGCCTCATGTGCAAGGGCTCCGACGTCTTCCGTGTCCGGTGCCACAATGGCGACGGACGCTGTTGATCTTGGTGTGGAGGCTTCCTCAGCTTTCTCCTTCCATTCCACTAGCTTCCTCTCAAGGTAGTCGTCCCGGGTGGGAGGCTCGAAGAGGGCTGATGATTTGCCGGGACCATAATAATGGGACCCTGTTGCCGCCTCTTTGTCATCACCGTCTTCTGCTCCTTCACTGCCACCTACTGCAGCAGCAGATGGCGTCGTGGACGACGGGCCCGGTGCCATCGCCTTATCCTTGGTCGGGACCTCCACACCGTACCTCATCTGCCGCTCGCCAACATCGCGTGCCCGGTCCTTGAGCACACGCAACTGGTTGGCCGCACGGTGCTGCGCGACCATCTTCCGCAGGAACCAGGGAGTCCACAGGAGGTAGCGCCAAAGGCCTCTCTTGGCGAGGTGGATGTTGGGGTTGCCGCGGTACAGGTAGAGGTCGATGCAGTTGTTGCAGTCCTGCGCGAGCAGCCGGACTTGGCTCATCCACGTTCGGACCTGCTCGTCATGCTCGCCGGTGGGGGGCACCGTCCGGGCCAGGTGCAACAGGAAGCTGCTCATGCTCTCCATCTCCTCCTTGATGAACTGAACGTCGCCCTGGACGCCATCCATCAGCCGCGCCTCGTTCCGGATGACGCCCAGCAGGGAGCTCACAGCGCCCGATGCGAGCTCTGCCATGGCTCCTCAATTGGTTCCCGGCCGGATGCAGGCAGCTAGCCTACCAAGGGTGGCCATGCACTTTAAAAGTATGAGAAGCGCAGGAGCGGACGGGCAACCGCCGAGGACACGTCAGTGAAATGAATGAAGGCCGTTGGATGCCTGCTGGGCGGGTGTGATGTTGTTGACTCAAAAAGTAGGAACAGGAGTTTCAACTTTGGTCGGCCACAATCTGTTTTTTCACGTTGTCATCTCTTCATTGGCCAACTCTGCTTAACGTTTATTGGCTGGGGGTTGGAAGGTACAACAGGCCCAGCGTCTCGCCCATGGTTTTCTGCAGGCTTTCTCGGTGGAGTCGCGATGCAGGTGGGGTCCAGCAGACGCGTTGTCGAGGAGGGATTGGATGAGAGCCCTCTGGGGTGGACCTCACCCGGCCTTTTCTCCATCAACACCAAAATATCAGCGCGCTCTCGCACGCTCTCTTCCTCACTCTGCATCTCCTCTCTCCCCTCTCTCTCTCTGACGCGGCGGCATGCCGGCATGGGCGAGGGCGACGGCGCCCCGGCGCGGTGCCTCATTGGCACCGGCGGGCCTCGCCATTGGGACGGCGCGACCGGCGCGAGGCCCTCTCCCACACGGAGCGGCGCCGCCCCATGGGGCCTGTGCCTCGGAGGTGGGTACGAGTGCGGGGCGCCATCGGACCGCCACAGCGCCTCACCGGCACGGGCGGGCCCCGCCGGTGGGCGCAGGTACGAGGCGACTAGGGCGAGGGCGCCTCTTGGCACGGCGGCGCCCCGTTGCGGCTGGGCACCGGCGGTGGGTGTGAGCCCGACCTACCGGCGCGGGCAGGTCTCCTGGCGGTGAGCGCCAGTGCGTGCGAGGGGGCCTGGGGGTTGGCACGGGCGGGTCCCGTCCGTGGGCGCGAGTGTTCTATGGCGTGCGCTTCAGCGACTGTACGACCAGGCGGCTTCTCTCTGAGGTGTTTCCCTCTCCTCTCATGCCCTCTTTCTCTCACTTCCCTCTCCTCCGTTGCGTTTCCATCTCCTGGTAACTCTGCAACCAGATCTGGTGCCTCTATGACCGGATTTGTCCATGGCGCCGTCGTTCTTCTGTTCATCATGGTTTTTGTGCAGGTTCTATTATTTCCGTTTTTCTATTCCCTCTCTAATGGTGCCTGTCTTGCTTGTTGTGGTTGCCAATCGCCATAAATGGGATCTCTGTCATGACATGTCTGCCAAGGTGCTGCTGTTGTGCATTGGCAAGTGAATATAGTTGGACTACGGGGTATACGCACTCATGGATCATGGATGTTCTTTCTTGATACATTTGCTGGTGATTTTTTTGTGGCTATATATTTTCCCTCAAAATTTAGTTTGGATATATAGGTGAAGAACTGCAGGCCGGTGTGTGGATCCTTGATTTTAGATTGATTCCGTTGACATTTTAGATTGATTCAGTTGACAGTTCAGTTTTGGTGTCCATGGGTATGTTTTGGCGTATGATTTATCTCTTTTCTTGCATGCTAAGTGGTTTTCCTGCTGCTAAGCCTAATCTGATTGAATTTTATTTTATTTGTTTCAGTCTCAGTGTAGGAATCTAAAGGAGGACGACTGTGATGAGCTCATTGAGAATGTTATCTAGCCCGCGGGGCTGTGACGACCGACGACTGCAACGGTGCTGGGAGGCACCAAACTACCAAAGGCATTGTCCTTGGCCTTTTCACCGTTCCAATGCAGCCAGGTACCCATCTCCTCTGTGGCTCAGGACCTGGTGCGGGGCTAGGTTGTTGGAGACTGGTTGATTAGAGGTTGCTGAAATGCTGAGGATTGAGGAGCCCGCTTGTCATTTTAAACCCATCGTTAATATCTAATTGTTGCTATGCCTTCTTTAGATTAACTGTGCAGGAAAAAGCTGGAGTGGGATGGAGCATCATGCCACCGGATGGGATTAACAGATGATAATTAGATGTTGAGGTGGGATTTCATTTATACCGATTTCATGTGCTCATTCGATTGAAAGATCTGGAGGTTGGAGCGGTTTTCATTTGCTCATCAGCATTTGGCTATTTTAAATCTGATCACTAGCTTCTGTAAGAAAATTTGCCACCAAGTTTCTGGATGAGGACTTTAAATGCAGACCATGAAACTATTAAGTCCTTTCACATAGTGCAAGGTAGGAAAACACCAGTACATAGATATGGTAAATGGCATTAGCTTACTTAGCATGGTCTGTTATATCTCTGAATCGGAGTCTATACTGATGGCCTAAGATACAATGCCAGAATATGGCTAGAGTCTGTACATTATGGTGCAGTGTCAGTATGTGCATAGATTCAAACCTCTGAACTGAAAGGTTTATGAGTTTCTTGATTTATATGCATACTGCATTCTCGGTTTAGTGTGGTTCTATTTTTTTTACCTTCGGGAATAAGTAATTGGCAATTCAGAAATATCCTAGCCCTGTTTAGAGTGTTATACCATCAAGTGCATGTAGGAGGTTGCTTGTCTGATTCATCAACATTCTCTTTGGTGTCCTTTCCTTTCTGTGTCCTATGCGACTGTGAGAATTCACCTGTAATTTAAATGGTCGAGTTACACATTACATGGTTGATTGATTAGCTCTATGCAAATGTTTTCATACTATACCATGTGGTTTTGACAAATATTGCTGCTGCATTGATCATGCTGCCATCTATTGACTGATCCCCTCTTTTACCATAGTGAAGCAAGAGAACCAATAGGCCATGGATTTCAATTTCGATAGCAACTGACCTACGAATTTATAGGTCAGATGTCCTACTTTCATTTTTTTGGTTTCTCTTTGGTCCTTCTCAATTTATCATATATAACTTATATCCAACATTCCTTGATTCTCATTCTGCCTCTCATATAACAAATAGAAAATCTGGTTGCTCTCAGCTACAAATATGACTGACCGTGGACTAAAAGCATAGAAGTAAAAGAATCTACAACAGAACTCTTGGAGTTCCCACCTAGAGTTGCACATTGATTTTTTCTTTTTTCCTGCCTAGGGCGCTCTTGGCCTCTTGCGCTTGTGCTGCTGTGTCCTTATAGCACACCATACGTTAGATCAAATATAAGTTTAATTTCATATATCCTGCCTTTTGCTAATGTTCTGATGGTGTCACCGACTTTGTAAGAGATATTTGCAAGTTGACAAGTTCTAATAGTCATTGAGCATTGAGCTACAGATTGATTCTAAGAATTTAGGATAAACATTAATCGTCAATAGATCTCTGAATATTGTTTCATGATTGTAGAGCTGTCTTTATTAACAAGATAATATCTTGGTGTATCTCCAAACTCAGACCTTCAATCTATTGTTAGTTTATAATCGTTGTTTGATCTGTTATGTACCTAATCAAGAGCCACTTTCCAAGATACCGGCAACATGTCCCTTACGTACAAGCCTCAGATAGTGGAAGCACATCATGTGGTCAGAGCTGGGAAAGGGTGGGAGTCAGATCAAAGCTGGAAGCTTTATTAGCGGTCATGGTGATCGCTACAAGCTCAAGAACAGGCACCACCTGCCTTAGCAGATATATCTAATGTTGTGAACTCTTGCATGAGCTCCCTATGTGTCTATGTATAATACCTTGTCTTCTGTTGTCTCACAGACCCTCCATAGCGTTCAAGATCTATCGACATGTATTGTTTCTGTACTTTATTATGGCTCTTGTAATGTACAGTCTGAACACATCGGATCCCATCCCAAGAAATTTGTTTTCCACGCTGTTCCTCGATTTGATGCTCTCTTTTTGTAGTAATTTTTGGGGTTTGCTATTTTTCCGGTGCCTGAAAAATAACATTTGTTCAGACAATAACTCTGAACCATTAGATGAAGATCTAATTGTTTTAACTTCTAAATTAACACAACGAAAAAGCAGATCCAAAGATCAGAATGTCGCCCGAACAGAAAGGTGATTTCAGGCACCTGCGTTTTAGGAGAGCTGGTAATTTTTGGTTAGTTGACTGTTCACTACGCGCGCATGGGCGCGCGCAAATCACTAGTTCTGTATGGATGCATGTGTCTGTCTGTCATTCTGGTGCGTGAGTATGCTGTGACGGTTCTCGTCCAGACGACATTGCTCGTGAAAGCGCTAAGCCAAGTATCTACCTGGAGTAGTTAGCTAGCTTGTGAACAGAGGCACTGCTTGTGGTCCACGAGCACCTAAGTTGCAGGCTGGAAAACAAAAAAAGGAGCTCGAGGATCGCAAACTTGAACCAGCTGCAAGATGCTGATCATCATGGCAGTGATGACCAGGGACATTGGACCTAATCACTGAATGGTAATCTCAAAGCAGAGGCGATGTATTAGCTCTTTTGTGGTAGCTTTGCTGGTTAAACGAGTCTATAGAGTGTTTTGGCTGCTAGATTCTTCTGTTTCCTTGATAAACCTGAATCAGATATGCTTACTGAAAAGGTGCGGCAGACCGGTCCTGGGAGTTTCTTTGCTTTCTGTTCAGCTTTTATGCTGTCAAACTGGTGTATTTCCATTATTTGGTTAATGGAAATGGGATTCGTCTCAGTTCAAAAAAAAAGTACTGGATATATGTCTTTCGATATTATGGATCCATGTTGATATTATTCAGTATTTTATCACACTGGACATGAATTTTGAATGTGTTACTCTGACTAAATAAATTTTGAAGCACACATATATGCTTTGACATTGAAGTCATTCAAGTGCACACTCGGTTCGTGAGCCAGAGCTCACAATGGTCTTGGAGTTCTGAATAAACAAATTTAGTATTTTAAAGATTTAAGTCTTTAATTTATGCAGCATTAAAAAGAGCGATTCTCTCTAGGGGCAATTCGATAGAAGGAAGTAAAATCTGCAGCTTTTGTAGCTGCAGTGAAACTATAAAACTTCATATTTTTTGTCATCATGCTTACATCACCGACTGATATGGTTTTGATATGGTCAATTATCAGTGTATCGGAGCATGAAGATGGGATCCAGCATTAGACTTCAAATGTTGACAGGGGCATCAGCATTGTGTTGGGCAATGTGGCTCAGAAGGAATGAGGTAGTTTTTCCTCTCTTTTTTTAACTAATTAAAATGAGATAGTATTTGATAATTAAACAGGATAGGAGCCAACCACAATTGTATTGATCTCATTGAGTGTTAATATATATGCAGTACAACGGACTGCATGAAGGAGCAGAGCGTGGACGCGCGAAGTGCTCGATGTAGGCGTCGTGGGCTCGTGGCAAGCGCGCTCTATGTCGTGGGTGACACCACAGTGCAGTAGAACTGCTCTAAGGCGCAGGGAGCTGTACAGAAACCGTATACATGTACACTGCTTCAACAGATAGTAAATGTTAACCAAAATCTTTTCTTGAACTAAAATGAGGTAGTATTTGATAGTAAATGTTAACCAAAATCTGATTTGCAGGTATTATTTATGGAGAGCGTTGGCTCTGATTGTGACGTTGTTGCAACAATTATCACCAAACGGAGATGATGACTTATGCACGCCGATCAATATAGTCAACAGCAATGTAGATCTTCACTTCCATTCCTATATGGGTGCCTGAGTGGAGTTTTTTCATGCATAATTGGTTTTTAAAGTTTCCATTTGTGGGACTATTGTCAATTTGTCATGACCATTTACCGGTGGATTTGGTAGCTTTTGTCTTTTGTGGACTGAAGATGGCTGAATTTGAAATTTTTTTCCCCATTATTATCTAAAAGAAGTACCGAAGCATATCATTCGTTGTGGATCCATGTTGATAATTTCCGTAAGAGTAAATTTCACGGGCGGTCCTTAAACTTGTCCGGAGTTCTCATCTAGGTCCCGGAACTCTCAAATTGCATATCTGGATCCCTAAACTTGTTTTACCATGTCATCAGGGTCCAAATCCCATTTCCCCATGCCTACTGTGCTGATGTGGAGTGCCAACGTGGCTATTTATGCTCACATGTGATTCAAGTCACGTGAAGAGTGAGGAGAGACGTGCCTTTCCTAGACCATCTGGCGGAATCCAAAAACGTCAGAGGGTTATCTTCCATCCCACTCAACATAACCGTCAACCATTCCAATATCCCCAAAGACCAAAGAAAGCCACCAACCCTATCGTTACCCACCCCAAAGAAGAACAAGTCCAAAGGCAACAGACGTGACGTTCGTCCTGCTGCCGCAACCCTATCCCCCAGCCGTCGAGCACCCAAGGTGTTCGAAACCCAACCCCACCCACTTCCCAAAATGCCCCCACCGGTTTCGGTCCGTGCTTTAATTGCAACCAAACCGGACACCTTTATCGAAACTGTCCCTATCCCAAAAGAAATACTTCCAATTTTCAGCAAGGGTCTGGCAGTCAGCAGCACCAGAGTCAGGGCAGGGGTGGTTCACAGCGTGCCCCGAAGGCCAATGCCGGGAGGAAGACTGGACGTGTGTATCAAGTCCAGCCCTAAACGCCTCGAAGGAGAGCCGGTTTTAATGGGTATGTTCCCCGTTGCCAGTCACCCTGCAATTACGTTATTTGATTCTGGTGCATCACATACATTTATCAACCGCACGTTTGTTACAAAGCATGAAATCCCCATAAAAGAAATTAAAGATGAGTTTTTGGTGCAATCACCGGGAGGGCGTATATGTACACGGGAAATGGTATATCAGATTCCTATATCTCTTGGTGGGTATCTTTATCCCACGGATCTGATAGTACTGAAGGATCAAAATATAGATGTGATCCTTGGAATGAATTGGTTACGCCATTATGGCGCTGTGCTAGATACACTCGAATAGAAATGTTAAGTTGTTGCTACCCGATAACCCGGTCCCCACTTCTTATCCAATTTCCGATTCCCAAGAGGGCGCTCAGATAGATTAATGCCACCTCGGTGCAAGAAATCAAAAATATCCCCGTGGTTTGTGAGTTCCCGGATGTGTTTCCTCGAGGATTTGCCCGGTTACCACCAGAAAGAGACGTTGAGTTTGTGATTGAGTTAAAGCCTGCACGCACCGGTATCCCGAAGAGCTTATAGGATGCCCCCAAAAGAGTTAGCCGAATTAAAAACTCGGTTGACCAATTGTTGGACAAAGGTTTTATCAGACCTAGTTCATCACCGTGGGGTTGTCCTGCTATCTTTGTGAAAAAGAAGGATCACACTCTGAGAATGTGTGTGGACTATCGTCCACTCAATGAGGTGACCATCAAAAATAAATATCCTCTTCCTCGTATAGATCTTCTCTTTGATCAACTTGCGGGATCCAAGGTGTTCTCCAAGATTGATCTTAGGTCCGGTTAACACCAAATCCGAATCAGGCCTGAAGATATTCCTAAAACCGCTTTCACCACCAGATATGGCCTATATGAATATCTTGTTATGTCATTTGGGCTTACCAATGCTCCAGCCCATTTCATGTATTTGATGAACTCGGTGTTTATGCCCGAGCTTGATCGCTTCGTTGTGGTTTTCATTGACGACATTCTTATATACTCTAAAAACAAAGAAGAGCATGCGGAGCATCTCCGTATTGTTTTGTCTCGTCTCCGAGAACATCAGCTTTACGCCAAACTTAGCAAATGTGAGTTTTGGCTTAGTGAAGTCAATTTTCTTGGTCATGTTTTATCTCGGCCGAGGGTGTTGCGCTTGACCCTAGCAAAGTTCAAGATATTCTTAACCGGAAGCCACCCATCGGTGTCCACCAAGTTCGTAGTTTCCTTGGAATGGCGGGATATTACCGCTGTTTCATTCCCCGACTTCTCCAAAATAGCCAAGCCAATCACCGAACTTCTAAAGAACCAAACTAAATTCCGGCGGTCATCTAAATGTGAGCAAGCATTTCATAAGTTGAAAGATCTTTTGACTCTTTGCTCCAATCCTAGCTCACCCGGATATTGAAAAGCCATTCGATGTGTATTGTGATGCATCTGGCATCGACATCGGATGTGTGTTGATGCAAGAAGGCAAGGTTATTGCTTATGCTTCAAGGCAGTTGAAGCGACATGAAGAGCATTATCCAACTCATGATCTTGAGTTAGCCGCGAGCTTGTGCATGCTCAAAATATGGAGGCACTATTTGTTGGGCAATAAATGTCATATTTATAGTGATCACAAAAGTTTAAAGTATATCTTTACCCAGTCTGAGCTAAATATGAGGCAAAGAAGATAGCTAGAATTAATTAAAGACTATGATCTTGAAGTGCACTATCATCCCGGTAAAGCCAATGTAGTTGCCGATGCTCTCAGTCGAAAGGGTCAATGCAATTGTCTTACTGTCACACCAGTGAATCTGAGTTTGTGTCAAGAGTTAGAAAGATTGAATATTGATATGATCTCTCAGGGTAATTTGAATGATATCACAGTACATTCTTCTATTCAAGAGAAAATTATTGCAGCTCAACGAGAAAGCAAAGGTCTCAAGCACATTAGAGAGAAAGTCGATCGGGCGAGCATCTTGCTTCCGCCTTGATGACAACAATGTATTATGGTTCAAAAATCGTCTAATTGTTCCGAAGGTCCCTGAGCTCCGACAGTTGCTTCTTGACGAAGCTCACTTAACCAGATTCTCGATTCACCCGGTAGCAATAAGATGTATCATGACCGAGGCGTAGATTCGGTGGACTAAAATGAAAATCGAGGTAGCTCGACACGTTGCAAAATGTGACACTTGTCGAAAAGTCAAAGCCATGCATCCGAAAACCGCTGGGATGTTACGGCCTTTACCAATTCCCGCCTGGAAGTGGGAAGATATTAGCATGGACTTTATCGTTGGTTTACCTAGAACCGCCGGAGGGTATGATTCTATATGGGTTATTGTTGATCGATTGACTAAGTCGGCCCATTTTATCCCAAAGAAGAATGTTTACCGAGCACCTCAATATGCTCGCGATTTATATATAGACCGAATTTTGTGTTTGCATGGGGTACCCAAGTCTATTGTTACGTATAGAGGTACACGCTTTGTTGCTCAATTTTGGCGAGAAATTCCATGAGACCTTGGGTACTAATTTATTATACAAGATCGCTTACCATCCGCAAATTGGAGGGGCGACGAAAGAGTAAATCAAATCCTTGAAGATATGTTAAGATCTTGTGTATTGACATATTCCTCAAGATGGGATGAATGTTTGCCATTAGCAGAATTTACTTATAATAACAGTTATCAAGAGAGTCTCATAATGGCACCATTTGAAGCTTTATATGGCCGTCGATTTCGTACTCCACTTAATTGGTCTGAACCAGGAGAAAGACAGTTCTATGGAGTTGATTTAGTTAAAGAAACCGAAGATAAGATCAAACAAATTCAAGCAAATTTGAGAAGAGCTCGATCTCGACGAAAAAAAGCTATGCAGCATCGTCATCGGCGACCCTTGGCATTTAAGGTTGGAGACTTTGTATACCTGAAGGTATCCCCCATGAAGGGTGTGGATCGTTTTGGGGTCAAAGGAAAGTTGGCGCCTCGATATATTGGTCCATTTCAAATCATTGAACAGTGTGGCAAGGTTGCTTATAAACTGAATCTACCTGAACAGTTGTCTTTGGTGCACAACGTGTTCCATGTATCTCAATTGAAAAAGTGCTTGCGAGTGCCCGACAAGGTTGTTGACATTGAAGGTGTCACACTTGAGCCTGATTTGACAAGTGCCGAGTATCCAAATGTAATTCTTGATCGAAAAGATCGGGTTACACGCAGACATATAAAAAGAAGTTTTATAAAGTTCATTGGGATCAACACTCGAGGATGAAGCAACTTGGGAGTCGGAGGAGTTTTTGAATGAGCATTTCCCGGAGTTTCTTCCTTCTTTCTCCTAAGTCACGATTCGTTTCTAAGAATTGTGACTTTCCGAAAACATGAGACTTGTAATATGAACCCTTCTACCTCCCTTATGAAACCATGTAAGATATGTTTGCTTGACCCATTTCCTTTTCCATTACTTAGCCCTAAGCTTTGAATCTCGGGACGAGATTCCTTTTAAGGGGAATATAATGTAACACCTTGGTGTTACGTTAACCAAAACCTGCCATGTCATCATCATCATTGCATAAGCTTTCATCATTAGAAAACCCTAATTCAAACAATTAAAATGAGTTTACAATTCTAGGGTGTTACTTGAGTTCTTTTATGTCACATGTGTATGCGTTTATAATTTAAACTTCACTCACATGTTTACTTTTATCAATAAAAGCAATCAATTAAAATCAACCCCGGTGTTTGCAAGTGTTTGCCTAACCCCGACTCACACATCAAACAAGTTTTCTAAAGCAAATGGTGCAAAAGAAAGAATCAAATTTGAATTTGAAATTCAAATTCCAAACCCTAGCTCAAGTGGCTAAGTGTTGGAATTGGAATTTCACTTTCAATTTTGGTGAGCTAACCATAGTTAATTTTATAAATAAAAGTTGCTAACCAATAGCACTATTTCAAAGTATGAACTCGTACCTTGAAAGTGTACTGTTGGTTGGGTTTGAAAAGTGCCACATCATCATTAATTAATTGCCCAAAGATTCAATTTGAAAAACCTTTCAAAAAAGAGGGAATTTCAAAGTGTTTTTGCCCCTTTATAATTTCATCTCAAAATATTCAAAATTTGGGAAAACTCCAAAAATACAGTTTGTGCATCTCTTTGAGCTCTACAACTTTGGTATATAAAGTTTTTTCAAGTTTTTTTAATAAAATTTGGAGTAATTTCAAAAAGTTATTTGAATTGAAATTGCCCCTTTTTGAGTTTTAAACTCTAATTCAAAAATTATTTATTTTCATGAAAAACTTCCTAAATGAAAGTTGTAGATATTGAGAAATGAAACAACTTTTATTTTTGAGATTTTTATCTTTTATTCAAAATTTGAAAGTAATTTTAAAATCCCTAAAGTTAGGGTTTTGCTTTAAATTCAAATTTGAACTTCAAATTCAAAAAATCAGTTTGAATCTGACCATACTTCTTTAATGAAAGTTGTAGAGCACAAATTTTTGAGTCATCTGTATTTTGGGATATTTCGTGAACAGTTCAAGTTTTAAAAGTAATTTTGAAAATGGAAGCAAATAGGTGTCCCCGTGCTACAAGAAAAGGAACAATGGGGGGCTGCCTTGCCTGCCTTGCGCCCATGCCGGCCCGGCCTCCCGCCGCCCCGCCGTGGCAAATTCCGGCGTCTTCCCGCCTTTCCCGCGTCGCCAACCAGCTCGCCGTCGTCGCGCGAAGACTCCACCACTTGTCTAGCCTGCCACGGTCCTATAAAAACCGGTGTCTTGGGCCGTCCGACGCCGTTTTCCTTCTTCGCTCACACCGCCGGCCGCCGTGAACTCTCGGCTGCCAAATTCGCGCACCGCACTCGCTCATTTGCTTCCAATTGCTTGTGCACCACTTCGCCACTCCTTCGCGCACTGCCGAGCCCCCTATCGCTCTTTTTGCCATCGCTGCAAGAAGCAGACCACACGCCGTCGTCTTCCTCCTCGGCGGCAACCAGCGCCGCCACAAGCCCTCTGCCGCGGTCGAGCACTACCGTGCGTCGCAAGTTTACCTTTCACTTGTTTTAGCTTCTCCTTTGTTCACCGATCATCCTCGATCCATCCTTTTCCCGCGCCTAACGCCAAAAACCTTCCGGACGCCGTCTCCTTCCTCGGTTCACATCGCCGTGACCGCCCGTCACCGACGACCATCCATCCTCGTTTTGTCTTCAACCTAATCATCGAACGCATCGAGTTCGGGGTGAGCTGCTGAGTTTATCCGGGTGTTGGTTGCGTCGTTATCGCGCTAGGTTGGCGGAACGCCGTCGCTCGACGAAGCTCGGCATGCCGCCCGCCGCACTCGACGCTATGCCTTTTCCGTGTCGCCCGAGTCGTTTTTACATTGTGTTGTGCTCGCCTGAGGTCGCTGATCACGATGGGGTAGTTAGGCGCCACCGAGAGGTCCGGTGGGCTCGCTTCGCCGTGAGCCGTACACCGCCGAGCCGCCATAGCCGCCCGTTGTGCGAGCTCCGGTGGAGGAGGAGGGCCGTTTAGTAGGTCGTTGGGTGCGAGGACGAGGGGAAGCCGCGGTGCGGCCGGTTGCGCCGGAGGGTTCGCTCGTTGGCGCGAACCGCCGCCGCCGCCCGCCGTTGTCCTGTTTCACCGGAGAAGAAAAAGGGAGGAGGGGACGGGCCGACATCCCGCCCCCTGCCGTCGGCGTCGAGAGAGAGAGAGAGCACGCTGAGCGCCGTACGCGGGCCGAGGGGCCGCAGGCCGCATCTTGCGCCTCGGGCCGCACAATAAGCCCGCGAGGAGGAGTTTTGTTCTTTTCTTTTTCTTTTTAGATTTTCAAAAGCTGAGTTTCATCTTTTTGTATTAATTTTATTTGGGCAAGTAAAAATGTGTAAAAATATGTTCTGTGTTCCTTGTGCTGTGCTCTATCAAAGGAAAATACTAACTTTGTTTTTCCAATAAAATTTAATTATGCTTTAATTTACTCTTTTAATTAACAAATGCAACTTCCATGATTTTTAATAATTAAAATATAAGTCCAAAAATTATGAAATTTGTTTTGTGTGCTAATTAGATGATGATGATCTTATTTATAAAGTTTGATCCTGTTTTGATTAAGTTTTGTATTATGCTTAATTAATACCTTAATTAATCAATGTTTAATTAGTTAATTCTTTAATTAATTAGGGTTTAATTAATTCCCAATTAGCAAGTTAATTAGTGGCTTTCAACGACTGTAAAAATGATTAATAAATTAGTAATCAACCTTAATCACTATTAGGGTTGCTTGATTTTGGGATTGAGTGATGACCCTAGGTCATTAACCCTAATGACCTTTGGCATTTCATGTTGATTGCGTATCGCTAGTCCGTCGTCGTCGACGCTAGTTATATCTTCTGAGAGTGAGGTAATCCTGAAGGAAAGTTGTACTCAAGATAGATTAACGATCGTTGCATCATTATCGCATGTCTTTATCACCGCATCGTAATCATGCATTCTTGTCGTAGTCGTTTGGCCGGTGGAGGAAGGGGTTGATCCAACTCCCCGTTCTTGAAGAAGGTGATCGTCGTGAGGAGGTTGGATCTGATTTTGGTGATTGGGTAGCCGATCCTCACTTCATCGAGCCCCAAAGCAAGCCCCGGATACATGCAAACCCGTCCTTGTATTTCGAAAGTTTTTATGATTTCATGTGATGATATAATGCATTAGGTGTAGGAGTTGTGTGCTATCCTACTTTGATGCATTTACCGTACCTTGCTACATTACCCTGAATACCTGTTTTGATTTCAAAATGCCTAGTTACGCTTAGCCTTGCTACTAGTGTAGGTTTTGGTAAATTGTTTTCAAAGGTGATAACAATACTCCCCTCGAAGGGAATTTACGAAAACTCGATGTTGCTTGTCGCCTATCCTTGTTCCGACGGGGTCAAGGATACACCACAAGGGCATGATGATGAATAAATCGAGACCGGGTGGAGTGACTTGCACCGTGAAGGGCTAGTGCCCCGGTGTAGTGTCGTCCCACTTGTGAGCCGGTTAAGCACCGCTCGTTGTCTTGGCCCTTGGATCATGAGGTTATTGGATAGTACTAGTCGCATGCTAATGGCGGTAAGCTCCCTTGTATGATCCATATGAAAACGGACACCGGACGGAAGTAGCGTGTACCCACACTACGAGTGCACCCGCCGATGGTTAGACCGACGGCGTAGGGAGATGGTGTACTGTACTCTCGGGCTAGGACCCGCTCGTCCGGAGAAATGCAAGTGTGAGTTGATATATGTAAGATGTTTGGTCCTCGCATATATCGTGGTGGCTAGAAGCCCCAAATTGGGTATATAAAGCGATTCGAATCGTCGTTGCTCCACGATATGGGAGACTTGATCCTTGCACCAAAGATCGTAGTAATAATGAAAGTGGTTGAGATGAGAAAGTTTTGGAAATCGGCATATGTCCGACAAGTGATTGTTATAGTAAGGACCGGCTTAGTCTTTTTTTCAAAAAAGGGTGTCTTTTGATCTTGCTAAAGCCTCACCTTGATTCCTATTAGCCAAACATTCCCGAGTCTTCTCCCAATTTTGGTCGGGTAAGTCTTGCGGAGTACTTTTTGTACTCGGGTTTGTTCAACCCCTGTTGCAGGTGAACCGCATGGACAAGAGTGCTACGGCCCTTGTTGCATGACGTTTGTCGAAGAAGTGACCGATGAAGAGTGAATTGAGTGGCCTCTGGGCAAGGCACTTTTGTTGTGTGGTTTGTAATAAAGTTACGTAATGATACTTCCGCTGGTTTGTAATAATAACACTCTAGTTTGTATAAGTTTTGCAAAAGGTTTGTAAATTAAGTTATTGTAAGTCTTCCGCTACTCGTATTTGTATATGAAAACCGTTGTAATCTTGTGATGTTTTACGTAAGTATCGATCCCGAGTGATCGTGGTTTTATCGGGGATCCACCCACCAACATTTTAAGTTATGTGGTGTACAA
>JADLZL010002455.1:0-21166 GCA_015844335.1 Chrysopogon serrulatus | reverse complement strand
AAAAACCTCTCCAACAGACTCTCTAGATGGCTCTCAATTTGGCTAGCTCTCCATTCCTCCGCCTCCTCCGCTGTCTATTCCTGGATAGCCACCATCGCTCGCCATCCGGCCTGTTGGCGCGCTCAGTGTTTCCCTTCCCGCGCCTTGCGCCTGGTTTTCCCGCGAGCAGGAGCATCGTGCGACCTCTGTTTTTCTTCTTCAATGTGTCCTCATTGACTTCCGCCGCCAGGTTGCAGGTTCCTTCCAACACGCATTGCTCCAAGGTCACGTACCACCTGCCCCCACCTCCGCCTCTCATCTACAGCCCGTCCCTGTCCCCCTCCAAGTGCTCTATGTCTCCGCCGCCGCGTCCTCCTGTTCCGGCATCCGCGTGTGGAGGGTATGGCGCCCGGTCTTCTTCTCTGATTCCCCAGTTCACCGGTAGTTCTGTGGGTCAAGGGAAGCCGTGGATTCTGGTGGTTGCGAGGACCTTGTGAATTTGGATTGGATGGAAAACGGAGAGGTTGGACTGTTGCGCCGGGCGGGTGGTGCCTCCCACTGGTTTGGAGCCCAGATGCAGCAGTTCTCTTTCCCAGCTGGTGGGCAGCCATTGCAGTTCCCCTTCCGAGGTGCAGATCAGGTCGACGGCGAGGACTTTTCTCGGTGAGGCCTTGCTAATTTTATTTAGCTTCTTAGTTTGTTCATAGCAGTTTGTTGCTCTGAGCAGAATTGATTTAATTGAGAAAAGAAAATGTACAAATGAATTGTCATGATAATTGTCGATATTTCGCTCATATGTCGTGAATTTGATGAATTTTGGTATATACTGTAGTCGGGGAATGAACTATACATATCCTCTTAGTTGGCAATAAGAGGACTCAGAAGTCATGCCACTGTTGAGTTTATGTAGTAATTTCAAAAGGTGATGTTTGGATGTGTCAGTAGTAATAGCAATTTGGTTGAGACTGAACTGATACATTTTCTCTAGTTTTAGAGTGACATTTACATTAAAAATTAATATTATTGTTTGTTTTGCAGCATCAATGTCAGGCAATGGGCAAGGTCAGTTGTTTCAATGCTATTCTTGTAGTCTGATTGTCACTGCATTTCCTGAAGTCTTAGTGTATTAATGTTACTGAATATTACCATCTGTTATAAATATTACCAAATAGTGAGCAGTAATAATTTATCAATTCAATATTCTTTGTTCCTTTGTGATCAAAGGTGCCATGGATTCAGGGGGGATATTTCACCAACCTGATTAAACAAGGCATTGTTGGTAGTCAGTCTGAAAATGCACCTCTAGCTCAGGAAGGAGTACCACAAGATGAGGTTCAAGCAATAGCGAAAGGAAACCAGAGAAGAACAAAAAATTTCACAATTGAAGAGGATGAACAGCTTGTGAAATCATGGCTAGACGTCAGTTTGGATCCAGTGAAAGGTGTGGACCAAGCACGTACCACATATTGGAAACGAATACATGGACATTTCCATGCCCACAAGAAGTTCTCATCTGATCGCACGCAAGGCTCTCTCTCGATGAACCGTTGGTCCGGTATACAGCATGATGTGAACCTCTTTGCTGGTTGTCTTTCTAAGATTGAGAACAGAAACCAAAGTGAAGTGACTATTGATGACAAGGTTTGATGTCACTCCTTTTCCCTTTTGCAATTATATATGATTTGGATGCATCTCACACATTCGCCTTTGTCCACTATGTAGCAAGCTGATGCATTGAAAATGTTTATTAAAGAAGACAAGCATCATAGGCAATTTCCATACATGCATTGCTGGAAATTATTAAAAGGCACCGCTAAGTGGGCAAATAGGCGCCAGCAGATGGAAACCCGTAAGCCAAGCAATAAAAAAGCAGAAGGTTCTAGCCAATTCAAGTCCTCCATCATCAGCTCCTCCTTCACCGCCTCGCTGCTCTTGTTGATGAGAATCAGCTTGCACTTCCGAGACCTCCGGGGCAAAAGAAGGAGAAGAAGAAGTTGCGGAACTTTCTAGCATCGAAGCTTTGGATTATCTTTTGGCAAAAAAGAAAAGAAGCCGATGCAGAGAAGGAGTTGAAGAAAGAGGAGCGGTGCAAGAAAGCCTTCGCACTGCAGGAAGAAAAGATCAGACTGGAGAAAGAAAAACTTGAGTTACAAAGGGAGGAGTTTGAGTTAAAAAAAGAACCTAGAAGAAGAGAGAATTATGAATGTCGACTCAAATCAGATGCGCACTGACCAGCATGAGTACTATGAAGGGCTCAAGAAGGCTATACTTGCAAGTCGCCTAAATAATTAGATGTGTCATTATATCTTAAGTAGTTCTCATATTGCCACATTTATAGTTGCTGTGAGGGAATTATATTTGCAATCCCTATTAATATATTTGCAGTTCGTGATGTACTGTGTCATTCTTCTTGTCATATGAGAATATACTGCGTGCCTAAAAGTTTTCAGATTAACTAATGAAGAAGATCCTCTGAATGATGCATTTGTTCCCTGTGATTGAGATATGGCCTTGTACAGTCTGTTCACTAACTGAATGAAAATAGAAACCATGATAGCATTCTGAATAGTTTGTACAGTATCTGAATGGGAATACAAATTGTTCTAGAGGCAAATAAAATCATTCAAACAATAATATCCTAACAGCAAATAAAATTATTCAACAATAATATTCTAATATAAATCTGGATGATTTCGCCCGAGGTGCTCAATAAGGTCGGCTTGAAGCTGTGTGTGAGTTTCCTTGTCCTGAATATTCTTGTAATTTTGGAGGAACTCTTCGAGTTGAGGTGTAACATTATGGGAAACTTTTACCTTTTCTCCGATGTCATCATAGCTGAAATCATCTTCGTCAATACCCTCATCTTCGACGATCATGTTGTGCATAATGATACACGCTTTCATGATTGTTTCAAGCGTTCCCTCATCCCACTCACGAGCTGGCCCTCGAATGATAGCAAAGCGAGCTTGTAGAACCCCAAATGCTCGTTCAACATCCTTCCTACAAGATTCTTGGGCCTTGGCAAAATATTTCTTCTTGTTCCCTTGTGGCTCTGGTATGGTCTTCACGAACGTGGCCCACGATGGATATATGCCATCTGCGAGGTAATAACCCATTGTATAGTCATTTCCATTGATGCTGTAATTAACCTGTGGACCATTACCTTCAGCAATTACCTTCAGCAACCCTTGCAAATACAGGTGATCTTTGAAGAACATTGATATCATTGTGTGAGCCTGGCATACCAAAGAATGCATGCCAAATCCAAAGATCTTTAGAGGCAACTGCTTCTAATATAATTGTAGGCTCCTTTTTATGCCCTCGATATACACCATGCCATCCAACAGGGCAGTTTTTCCAGGTCCAATGCATGCAATCTATGGAACCAAGCATTCCCGGAAAACCTCTGCTCTCACCAATTGCGAGTAATCTAGCTGTATCATGTTCATTAGGCAATCTCAAATACTCAGATCCAAATACTTGAACAACAGCTAAGACGAATCTTCTCAAACTTTCTAGAGCGGTGGTCTCGCCAATACGTATATAGTCATCCATAGCATCAGCCGCTACACCATAAGCTATCATTCGAAATGCTGCCACGACCTTTTGCAAACAAGATAGCCCTAGGGTACCAGCTGCATTTCTCTTTTGCACAAAGTAGTCATCATGCTCCTCAACAAAGATTCATTATGCGAACAAACACGTGGCGCCTCATTCAAATCTATAGCACAAGACAAATTAATTTAATTAGCCAAACCTGATGTAGAAAAGAAATTTCATATTGACAAAACTACAAACCTCCGCCTGAAATAGTTTGGCCCATATGTAGGATCATCTGAGAAATAGTCTTCAAAAAGTCTGGAGTGGCCGGACTGCCTATCACGATTCAATACGCGATGTCCATGAATGGAACCTCGACGATATGGTTGATTGTCATTAGCCTGTGCTACTATGTGTGCGGCTCCAATATATAAATCATCCTCATCGTCCAAGATGATGACTCAAGCACGTCATTCAATAATTCATCTTCAGAATCCATCGTTGGCACACCTTGATCTGTAGGATACAAAGACTAATTTTCTAATCAACATAGACAAGTATTTGCGTCAATTCGTAAAATTATGGCCAAAATAAACAAACCTCCTGCGTGCCCTGATGGCTGCGGCTGGCAGAACGTCGCAGCCCTCCGTGCCGCCGCGACTTCAAGCCGTGCGGCCGGCAGGTCACCGGCAGGACGTCGCAGCCCCCCTGTTCCTGTGCCTGCAGATACTCCTACAGGCTATGCGTGCGATCTTGCCTAGCCCTAGACAACAGAGGCGGCGATAAAAGGATGGAGGAGCAGGAGAACAAGCCCAACAACACGCCGAGAACCAAAAAAAAAAAAAAAAGGCTTTGTGATAAAAAAAAAATGATGATGGCACTTTTAAATATACAGAGTTCCAGTTTTACAGAGTCTGCTGAAGTACTCTAATATTTCTTTGTCTAATCTATTTTAGAGAATAGCCAAATCAGAAAATTTAGCTAGTCCTTTTAGCTAATCTCTTGGAGATGCTCTAATCTATTTTAGAGAATAGCCAAATCAGAAAATTTAGCTAGTCCTTTTAGCTAATCTCTTGGAGATGCTCTTAGAATTAGAAGGTTCCCTGTCCAAAACCTTCCGGTCCTGTTGACAAACGATGTCAATCATTTTGACGGGCAGAGAACCATAGGATCTATAGACCGAGGAAAGAAAACAATGGTTCTAGACTATTTGAATCTGAACCAAAAAGAACATCTGAGTCGTTGCTCGTGAATTTTATTTTTACACTCGACACATGCTATTTTACTTGGATTTATCTACAGTAGGCAGCATAAAAGGGACATGATAGCTGAGATCTCCATGCCTAATAATCAGCTTTGCCTAAACATATTCAGAACGTGGACAGATGGAGCTATGAAGAATTGAAGATATATATGCCCCCACCCTCCTGAAATAATCTAATAGGAATTTAAATTTTATCTCAACATAGTTGACCTTTTTATTTCTCTATCTATATCTTTTTTTTCTCTTCTCTTAATACATAGTTTTCTTCTTCTTTTGCGACAACAATACAACTTTATCTCAATTTCTCTCTCTCTCTTACCATATTTTTTTACTCTGACTGAGGAAGTACTCTTCATGACATATGTGACAAACAAATATTAATATTAAAAACTTTAACGACAGGAGGATTCACAGCCTCCCACTCTTGCGTTTGTTTCACGCAGATTTTGTGCGCTGAGAATGTTTTGGCTACTTTTTATTACTGTTCACCAATCATATCCCGCCACGTCGTGCGTGTGTACTCATCCGTTTCCTCTCTTTTGTTTAACTAGTCCATCAACCCGTACTTTGCACGGGTTTAAATCTTAAAAGATATGTGGTTATTTCATTGTTAAATACCTCTCGTTTACTTATATTAAATTGTATGCTTTTTAATTATGTTCATTTTGTATCTCAATAAGCATAGTAGATACTATGCCACATCAATTTAGTTGTGACTAACATTTGAATTCTGATGTATATATATTTGCTTGTATCCATACTTTTTCTCCTTTTCATAGAACGTCTATATATGTGTCAAGAATATGCATTTAGTTGAAATTTCATCTTAGGCTATATATGGTGGTGGTTGTTGTTATAGTCAGCTCATATATCTTATGACGCCATAATCTAATTTTGTTAATCCCCGAGTTATGTTCAACATGACATTAATATTTAAGAGTTATTGTCTACTTTAAGAGAATATCAAAGCGTAGGAAGGTACAGTCATACTCTCTTTGTCCCTAAATAAGGTAGTTTTTCTTCCTAAGAAATAATTGCTGGTATTTTTTATAAATAATAAGTATCATCTATTAGTATCATAATTAATATCATTGGAAAGATCTTTGAATCTAGTTTTTTAACAAATTTATTTGGAGGTATAAATGTTGCAACTTTTTTTTCTACAAATCGAGTCAAACTTGTGCCACGAACACCTAAATTGCTTTCTTTTTAGGGACGGAGGGAGTATGTGGATTGTAATAACCTCCCATGTCCTAAGATGTTTAAAATTTTCTTTTAAGGAATATATGTGCAATATTGATTATAATATAAATATAACATAAACATCCAAAATAATTTTTTTATATATATAATGTCAAAAGTAACATGTATAAATTGTTTGGCATATTTATTAATATAAGATTAATATTTCATGCATGTCTACTTATGTTTACTTCAACTTTAATCAAATTCTAATATACTAATGTTAATGTTATAATGTAGAAGGGATGTTTTAGTTTTTAAAACTATAAAAAGAATGGTAATTTAGATGCGAATTTAAGGAGTTACTTAAATTATCAATTATAATAGTAGATAGATAATTTCGTGCATTTTTATGTTTAGCTTAGTGTGTTTCTTAATGGCATGGGTGGATAATTTTAATACAAATTCATTGCTTTTTAAGACGACTGCAAAGGAATGATTTATCATTTTTTTAGCGGATCTCATGATGATTAATATTTAGGCTGCATTAGAGATCCATTGTTCAAATCTTTAGCATTTATCTTTTTTAGCACTATATGTATTTAGTTGAAACTTTAGCTTAAGTTAAATAAGCTATCTTGCATCCATTTTTCTAAACTCATGTGCCTATAGTTTAGGATTCGACTGTGAAAGCATCTAGACCCCTAGTCGGTTTCGGTGATTAATGACAACGTAAGATTATTGTGACTAACGTGTGTTTTGCAGAAACAATTTGAGTTAGGTCACGATAATGGTGATTTATTGGGCAATCAATGGCATTCATGCCCCGACGATCGAGATCGTTTTCGGTTTTTAAAGGATGGACGACAAGGTTAAGGACGGCTAGTTCTAAGTGTCGTTTGGTGTTGGAGAGACACTTAGAGTAGCTAGGACTTTGTTTTTTACCTTTGTCCGTACTATTAAGAGGGGTTTGAATGGGTAACTTGACCTAGATGAGTCTAGTGAGTTAGGTATGGTGCACACTTGTTCATTCTAGTCCTAGGCAGCCCTAGAATTGGCCCAAAGATCAGTAGAGTCAAAGCCATGCGAGAGGTCGCGAAAACGGAAGTCTTTCGAGCCATTTTGGCTTGACCGACGCCGGCACGATCTTGACCGGACGACGCGTCCCGGCCGGTGCATGGGGGTGCCGAGTGACAGACCACGCCGGGCAAAGGGCCCGACGCCGGGCAAGCCATCGGCTTCGGGTCCATGCTGGACCGGACGCTGATCAGCTGAGACCGGACGCTGGGGTTAGAGCGTCCGGTCACTACTCAGAGAGGTTAAAAACGTGCAAAATCGGACCGGACGCGTCCGGTCAGTGGCCACCGGACTCTGACACGCGTCCGGTCAGTGTGACGTCCAGCAGGTACAGTTAGCCGTTAACAGACGACCGGACGCGTCCGGTCGCCCCGACGGACGCGTCCGGTCGACCTTAAAACTGCCTGAAATACCTCTTCGTGTGGGGGTTTGTGTGGGGATATATATACTCCCTTACCTTATTCAATTGAGGTCTCTTGCTCATTCCAACAGCTGAAGAACACCTTGTGAGTGCTTGAGAGTGCAAGAGCCCTAGTGAGGTTGAGAGATTTGCTAATCCATTGCTTAGGACCTCATTAGTGGAAAGAGAGTAGCAAGTGTGCATCCACTCATCTCATTAGGCTAGTCTTGGTCAAGTGAGAGTTCTTGCTTATTACTCTTGGTGATCGGCATCACCTAGACGGCTTGGTGGCGACTGGGAGCATGGTGATCATCCGGTGGTGATTGTGGATGACCCATCTCATCTTGTGAGCGGTTTTGGGGGATTCACCGCGTTGGAGTGATGAAGAATCATCCCATAGAGAGCACTTGGTCCTTGCGAGGATCAAGGGGGAGCTACACCCTTGCGCGGGTGCTCCAACGAGGACTAGTGGAGAGTGCCGACTCTTCGATACCTCGGGAAAACATCGCCGCGTTCCTCTCTCTCTCTTTACTTTGAGCATTTACATTCTCGTATTACTTCTTGTATTTACATTGCTAGAATTGCCATGCTAGAGTAGGGTTTGGAACCTAGGGAGCATAACTTTTGTGTCCTAGAGTCTTAGAGAACACACTTAGGCACAAGGGGTGAAATGGGCTAAACGTTAGGCTTTTACCGTTGCGATTAAATTTAGAAAAGCCCAATTCACCCCCCCTCTTGGGCATCTTGATCCTTTCAATTGGTATCAGAGTCTCGTGCTCTTGATTTAGGCTTAACCGCCTAGAGAAAAGATGACCGGAGGGAATGGACCTCCTCCCATGTTCGAGGGCGATGACTTTCCTTATTGGAAGATTCGCATGGAGGCGTATCTTGAGGCCGAAGATCTTAACGCGCTTCGAGCCGCTACTCAAGGTTTTTCAAGACCTAGAGATGCCGCACACCTCACACAAGATGAGGAAACCAATGAGAAGTGGAATGCAAAGGCCAAAAACATCATCTTTAGAGGTCTTTGCAAAGATGTGTTCAACCGGGTCCGGAACCACAAAAATGCCCATGATCTTTAGGAAAATATTTGTGCGCTCCATGAGGGAACCAAGAGTGAGCGTGAGGAACGCTATCATCTTGTTATGCAAAAGCTTAATTCATTTGCCATGCTTCCTCATGAGAATGCTAATGAAATGTACTCTCGCTTGAATGTCATTGTAGAGGAGCTCAATAGACTTGGACTCACACAAATGTCACCATCCGATGTTGTGAGAAAGATCTTGTGTGTCCTTCCAATTGACAAGTATGGCCACATTGTCACCGTGCTCCATCAAGGTGATCTTTCCACCGCTACACCAACTCAAGTCTTGGGGAAGATCAATGCACATGAGATGTACATGCACATCACTCCGCAAGAAAGCTCTTCTTCCGCTAAGAAGAACGATTTGGCATTCAAGGCCAACCAAGAGAAGAAGAGCAAGGGCAAAGCAATTGAGATTGTTCTTGCAAGGTCAAGTGACGATGAAGATGATGATGCAAACATTGCACTCATGGTGAGGAAGACCACAAAGATGCTTAAAAAGCTTAACAAGAGTGGCGTCAAGTTTGACTCCAAGAAGAAGAAGTTCTTCACAAGTAGCAAGAGGAAGCCTATCTCCGAGATGGATTGCTACAATTGTGGTGAACTTGGCCATCTTGCTCATCAATGTCCGAAGCCCAAGAAAGACAAGCACAAGAACAAGTTCAAGGGCAAGAAGGATAATTCAAGTGATGATGATGATGATGAGAAGAAGAAGAAAGATAAGCCATACAAGAAGAAAGATTGAAAGAAGAACAAGTTCCACAAGAAGAAGGGTGGCAAGGCTTATATCGTGGGTGATTGGCTCACCGACATTGAATCATCAAGTGGTTGATCATCCGACGATAGTGATGATGAGAAAGAGAAGGTGGCCGCTCTTGTTATTGGGACTTCACTACCTCCACCGCCTTCACCACTATCATCCCCTACACACCTATGCCTATGGCCAAAGGTGATCGGAAGGTATAAAACTCCCATGATGATAGTGATGATGATTGTGGTAGTGATAGTGACAATGAATTTGAAGCACCTTCATATGATGAACTTGTCACTATGCTTAATGATTACTCTAAAATCATTAGAAAGACAAGAGCTAAAAATAAAAAGTTAAAACTTGATAATGAGTCTCTTCTTGCTAAATATGACATAGCCGAGAAAGCTAGTGATGAGCTTAGAGAAGAAAACAAGGTTGTGTCATCATCACTCAAGGAGCTCAAACAATGCCTAAAAAGAGCTTAGAGCAAAACATGATAAACTTGAGGAGATACACAATGAGCTCAACACTAGATACAACTTGCTTAAGGAAGAGTACACAACTCTCAAAGTTAACCATGATAACCTTGTGCTTTCATATGATCTTTTATCCGATGAGACACATGATGCTACTAACTATGTTGTTAAGATTGATATAGCCACGTCATGTGATGACTTGATTGTTGAGAGCATTGAGCAAGGTTCTAGTGGCAAAGGCAAGCAAGTTGTAGTGGCCGAGCATTATGATGACTATGTCAAGATCAAGAATGAGAATGCAAAGCTAAAGCAAGATCTTGAGAAGCTCTCATCCACCAACACCATTGTCATTGAGACTCAAGATTGCAACAATGAGATTGATCAAGAGATTGAGTCACTCAAAGAAGAAGTCAAAAGACTCAAGTTTGAGAAAAGTTGTGCATTTGGTGCTGCAAGAGTTGATCATGATGTTGAGAAGCTAAAAGAGGAAAACAAGCAACTCAAGTTGGGGAAGGATCATTTGAAGGTTGGATTGCAAAAGTTCTCTCGAGGCAACTTCTTCAGAGTGAGCTACTCATGAACACCGTCATGAAGATGGATAGAAGTGGTATTGGTTTCTTGGCTCAACAAGAGAAGAAAGTCAAAACTCAACAACATCACAATCCAAAGCCCAAGCCAAAGAGATGCTTTGAGTGTGGTCAAGAAGGTCACTTTGCTCATGAGTGTGAAACTCCACCACCACAACCCTTGCCCAAGCATGCTAGACCCTTTGCGTACAATGCTCATTACATCCTTAGAAAGAATGCAAATGGAAGAGTTGAGGTCATGTTCTTAGGTCCTCCCAACAAGAATAGGCCTAGACAAATTTAGGTTGCAAAGTCTCTAGTTGAGAAAGTCAAGGGCCCCTCTCAAGTTTGTATCCCTAAACAAAAAGCTTGATCTCTCATGTGTGTAGGTGAACTACAAGACCGGTGGAAGTCATTGGGTTATTGATAGTGGTTGCACTCAACATATGACCGGTGATCCTCGTATGTTCACCTCACTAGATGAAGAAGTTGATAATCAAGAGAAGATTACATTTGGGGACAACTCAAAAGGTAAAGTACAAGGGTTGGGAAAGATTGCTATATCAAATGATCATTCAATTTCAAATGTGCTTCTTGTTGCATCATTGAGCTTCAACTTGCTATCCGTTGGTAAATTGTGTGATCTTGGCTTTGAATGCTTATTCACCGAGAAGGAAGTGGTTGTGTCAAAGAAAGATGATCATCAAGTGATATTCAAGGGTTTTAGATACAACAATCTCTATCTAGTTGATTTCTCCTCCGAAGATGCAAATTTGAAGACTTGCTTATTCACGAAGACATCACTTGGTTGGTTATGGCATAGAAGGCTTGCTCATGTTGGAATGAACACTCTCAAGAAGCTATTAAAGAAGAAAATGGTTAGAGGTTTGAAGGATGTTGTATTTGAGAAGAATAAGCTTTGTAGTGCATGTCAAGCCAGCAAGCAAGTTGCCAACACTCATCCCTCCAAAGCATTCATGTCAACATCCAAAGTGCTTGAACTACTTCACATGGACTTATTTGGACCTACAACCTACAAGAGCTTGGGAGGCAACCTATATTGTCTAGTGATTGTTGATGACTATTCAAGATACGCATGGGTATTCTTTCTTCATGACAAGTCCGAAGCCACTCCATCATTCAAGAAGTTTGCTAAGAGAGCTCAAAATGAGTTTGAGACCAAGATCAAGAAGATAAGAAGTGACAATGGGAAAGAGTTTGACAACACAAACATTGAAGAATATTGTGATGAAGTTGGGATCAAGCATGAAGTCTCTTCAACTTACACTCCGCAACAAAATGGTGTAGTAGAGAGGAAGAACCGGACACTAATCACCCTTACAAGAACTATGCTTGATGAGTACAACACACCGGAGAGATTTTAGGCCGAAGCTATCAACACCGCATGCTATGCGGCCAATAGATTGTTCCCTTACCGATGGTTCAACAAGACTTCGTATGAGTTGCTCAATGGGAAGAAGCCGGATATCTCTTTCTTTCGGGTGTTTGGTTGCAAATGCTATATCTACAAGAAGCAGCAACACCTAGGGAAGTTTCAAAGACGTTGTGATATTGGCTTTCTTGTTGGTTACTCATTAAAGTCCAAAGCATATCGAGTATTCAACCATGCCACCGGCTTGGTAGAGGAAACATATGATGTGGAGTTCGATGAATCTAACGGCTCCCAAGAAGCACATGAGAATCTTGATGATGTAGGTGATGAACCATTGAGGGAGGCTATGAAGAATATTCCAACCGGAGATATCAAGCCAAAGGAGGATGAAGATGAAGTGCAAGTGATTGACCAACCCTCTTCATCACATGTGCCACAAGATGATGACAAAGATGGGAGAAATCCAAATGAAGACACTCACATCTCCCATGAAGAAATAGTGGCACAAGCTCAAGATGTTGATGCTCCACAACCTCCTCCCCAAGTGGTTAATAGAAGGACAACTCCTCTACTCCAAGCACATCCTCAAGATCTCATCATCGGAAGTCCGACAAGGGGTGTAATGACTCGCTCTCAAAAATATGCATCATTTATTGAACATCACTCTTTTGTCTCTTGCATTGAGCCTACTAGCATAGATGAAGCTCTTCAAGATCCGGATTGGGTGAATGCCATGCACGAAGAGTTGAACAACTTCACCCGCAACCAAGTATGGACACTTGAAAAGCGACCCAAAGGTGCAAGAGTCATTGGAACAAAGTGGGTGTTCCGCAACAAGCAAGATGATCAAGGTGTAATCGTGAGGAACAAGGCAAGACTAGTGACAAAGGGGTTCTCTCAAGTTGAAGGCTTGGATTTTGGAGAGACCTTTGCACCGGTTGCAAGACTTGAAGCCATTCGTATCCTCCTTGCATATGCATCTAATCACAACATTAAACTCTTTCAAATGGATGTGAAAAGTGTATTTTTAAATGGCTTCATAAATGAACTAGTCTATGTTGATCAACCTCCTGGGTTTGAAGACCCTAGATATCCTAATCATGTTTATAGGTTGTCCAAGGCATTATATAGGCTAAAGCAAGCCCCAAGAGCTTGGTATGAGCGCCTTCGGGACTTCCTTATTGAGAAGGGCTTCAAGATTGGGACGGTGGACACCACACTATTCACCAAGAAGCTTAATGGAGATATCTTCATTTGCCAAGTCTATGTTGATGATATCATATTTGGCTCAACAAATGAAGACTATTGCAAAGAGTTTGGTGATTTGATGTCGAAGGAATTCGAGATGTCTATGATTGGGGAGCTTACATTCTTTCTTGGTTTTTAAGTGAAGCAAATAAGAGAAGGGAATTTCATCTCTCAAGAAAAGTATACCAAGGATCTTCTCAAGAGGTTTAATATGGATGAATGTAAGCCCATTAAGACTCCAATGCCATCCAATGGACATCTCGACCTAGATGAGGGAGGTAACCCGGTTGACCAAACTCTCTACTGTTCTATGATTGGTAGTCTGTTATACTTGACCGCATCTAGGCCCGATATCATGTTTAGTGTGTGTATGTGTGCTAGATTCCAAGCTAACCCTAAGGAGGCTCACTTAGTTGCCGTGAAAAGAATCCTTAGGTACCTTAAGCACACACCAAGCATTGGCCTTTGGTATCCCAAAGGAGCTAGTTTTAACCTTGTGGGCTATTCCGATTCGGATTATGCCGGTTGCAAAATTGATAGAAAAAGCACATCCGGAGGGTGCCATTTGCTTGGTAGATCACTAGTATCTTGGTCCTCAAAGAAGCAAAATAGTGTGGCATTGTCAACCGCCGAGGCGGAGTACATAGCCGCGGGAGCTTGTTGTGCACAAATCCTTTATATGATGCAAACCCTTCTAGACTATAGAGTAGTTCTAAAAGGGGTACCTTTGTTGTGTGATAATGAGAGTGCCGTAAAACTTGCTAACAACCCGGTTCAACACTCTCGCACCAAGCATATCGATATCCGTCATCACTTCCTTAGAGATCATGTTGCAAAAGGAGATATATCTTTAGAGGGAGTAAGGACGGAAGATCAATTGGCGGATATCTTCACAAAACCTTTAGATGAAGCACGGTTTTACAAGTTGAGGAATGAGCTTAATGTTCTTGATCTAAGTAACTTCACTAAAAGATGAGCTTGTGTTGTCGGTTGCATTGCATCTGTAATATAAACATGTTTAAATTTCGTATTGCACGTAGAGCTTGACTAACTTGGTTAAGATAACCGCCTCAAAGCATGTGAAGAAGCTTAACCAAGGAAAAACTTGATAAGCGACTAGATTCAAATTCAAGTATTGCATTGCATATGCATGTGTGTTTGTTTTGTCGTTTCTTTTTCGGTTAAGCTTGAGCATCCGCTGTGTTCGTCCACCGATAGGGGGAGCATTTGAAGCTTCTATTGGTTATGAACCCTATTTGGTGGCCATACGATGTCTCCTCATTCGCTCTTATCGCCTATTTAGCTAAAATGCATATAGCCTAAGGCAAAATATTTTCAAAATTGAGGGCTTGAGAGAGGCATCCCACATCAGTCCCAATTTGGTGTTTATTTGGACCTTACAAAGTTGGGACAAGGTTGCGAAAGTTCGGCGCAAAGAAATAAGCAAGAAATAGCACTCAGAGGTGCACCGGACGCTGGACCGGACTCCAGAACAGCGCGTCCGGTCAGTTCAAAATGAACACTTGCCACCGGAGCGTCCGGTCGATGGAGGAAGCTGCGCGTCCGGTCGAAGACAGGGGCTCACCGGACTCTGAGGAGCGTCCGGTCACGAGCAACGGACGCGTCCGGTCAAAATTTGGCCGTTTTGGAGCTCTCGGTGGCCGACCGGACGCCACTCGTTCCAGCGTCCCGGCCGAATGTAGGACGCGTCCCGGCCGCGCTTTAAAGGAGCACAAGTGCATTTCTACTTATGACACGGGGGCCCGTATTTCTTCTCCTTCCTCACTTCATTCCAATCGCGCGCGGCGGTTTCTCCTTTTCTCCCCGACGCCCCGCCTTTGCCGCCGCCGCCTCGCCATCTCCTCCGCGCCTCCTCCGCGCTCTCTCCGCCACCGCTGTCCGCGCCCTCGTCCTCGCGCCGCCGCCCTTGCAATTCCTGCTCGCAAGAACCGCCACCGCTCAAACCCTAGCGCCGTCGCCAAACCCTAAGCGCCGCCGTGCTCCATTGCCGTCGTTCGGGCTTTTCCTCTCTGCTCGACACCCTGCTCGACTCCGGCGACTCACCTACACTCTTCCTCGGCGGGCGATCTCCTTGCTGTGGTGAGATTCCACTCTGCTCTGCACATGCTCGATGAAATGCCTTAGTGGAAACTCTCTTCTTTTTCACTGCTATCCTCTTCCAATTCTTATTCAATTGACCTTGCAGTGCTCTTCTCCTTGCTGTGGTGCCCTGTCGTGTCTCTCACCTTTTTCGCAGGACCTCATCTCCTCTAAGGTAGCAAACCATTCCTCCCTTTCTTATCCTCCTTGCTTGCTTCCTTTAGGTTTTCGCTTCTCTAGTCACTATATTTCTCTTATATATATACTCTCCATTCCCTCTTGTGCAGCGAGTCGAGTTGTTTGGGTGGAGAGTGGTTGACAGTGGCAGTGAACTCGGGGCCAAGCCCGCGAGTACGGAACAGAGGCCAAGCCTCTTGAGTGTCAGTGGCTCTTTGTGCTTGATCGGTGCAGTGACTCTCAGAGGCAGTGCGTTCTTGATTGACAGTGGTACTTGACAGTTGATCTTGTCAGTGGTTCTTGGCAGTCCGTGCTTGACAGAGTTTCTCGGCAGTTGATCTTTTGACAGTGGTTCTCTGTTTCAGCAGTCATGGCACGTTGCAAGAATGTTGGTGGTGGTCCCGCTCCGCCTCCTCCTCCACCCCCTCAGGAGAAGGGTAAGGCGAAGGTGTCCTCCAAGAAGAAGCGGAAGAGGCCAAGCACAGAGACAGAGAGACTCATTGCGATAGCAGACACCGCTGCTCTTGCAGAGAGAGGTGGCTCCAGTGGCAGCTTGAGGATTCGTGAGCCTAACCCAGCTTCAGTGGCTCGTGCACTACGCACTCCTACTCCTCACGACCCACCCGCCTTTGTGCGCATCGGGGGGTGTGCGAGACAGATTGAGGATCTACCCCCGACCTCGGTGGTGCGGGGCAGAGGCGGCGGACCAGCCCCGAGAGGACACCGAGGAGCAGCCCAAGAGCCCACCACGTCGTCGGATTCCGCACGCACTCGCTCTCGTGTCACCCCTAGAGTTGAGACTCGGCGTCGTGGTGGACGTCCTCCTCCTTCCGAGCCCCGTGTTCTGCTCCCAGTGATCCACATTGACTTGCGGGCGCCAATGCCCGTAGAGTTCAGGACCTGCGGTGTGTGGACTTTGACCAGTGGTTTCCACCGCAGCGTGACCCCAGAGCAGCAGAGGGTTTCTACTCAGTGCTTCAGGAGGACTTCTTCAGAGCTTATAGTGATCTTGAGATCAGGCCTCACGAGTGTGTCCACTTGACGAGTTGTTTCACCGGTGGAGAGCGAGATCGGGGCTTGACTCTCTTACCTCCCCCCGGCTTGGCGCACCTGATCGGCTTACCTGGAGCGTACGTGGACTCTTGGGTGCGTGAGTTCTACGCTACTCTTTGGATCGACCCAGGCCACACGTTCATTCACTTCAACTTCCGTGGTCAGCCGTACAGACTCTACAGTCCTCGTGCTCACGAGCTTCTTGGCACGACACCGTCAGAGACTCACCTTCACCAGTCCTGCTACAGTGACACTAAGCCTCCTCGTCGCCCTCATGGCGGAGAGGACCTACCTATTGAGAAGGCCCGCCGGATCTTCAGTGAGCCGTTCGGACCGGGCTCGCGCTGTCTACCTAGGGATCTCACCCCTACGGCCCGTGTTCTGAACGAGGTTATGAGGCGGACTCTTCTGCTGAGGATCGGCAACAGGGAGACGATCACGAGGGTTCAGCAGTGGCTCGTCTACTTCTTGACTTCACAGACTGCGTTTGACATCTGGGATGTCATTATTTCTGAGATGGAGGACACGATCACCGAGGGATTCAAGACGCAGCGTCGCCCGCTTACCCTTTGCTCACTTGATCCGTGTGATCCTACAAATCCTCGATCTCACCCTTCCCACCGAGTTACACGAGGAGTTCGGGCCACTACCACCTCTTTCCCCGTGTACAACATGACTCACCGTGGTTGGAGCCCGTCCCAGCAACAGGCCACTCGAGCACCAGGGACAGCCCCGCCCCCCCCATTGCAGCGTAGACCGAGGAGCAAAGCAGGGCGAGGCGTCGAGGCTCTTGCTCAGCCGAGCTTACACAGATGGAGACTGAGCCGGCCGATATAGCTGAGGATCTTCCTACGGACAGTTCTGACAGTGACTACGCTCCACCTCCGAGGATGCCTCCACGTGCTCACGACGCCGAGGCCGGTGGTTCGGGCTCCAGTGACAGTCCGGCTCTTCTTGCCATACTTGAGCGACTTTCACAATCTTCAGAGAGGCACGGGCAGGGAGCCGTCGGCTTCACCAAGCCAGCCGGGCGGTGACATTGCAGCCCTTCACGCCCGACAGGCGAGCTTGGCGGCCATTTACTCCGATCCGCAGCTTGAGACACGAGGCTCTTTTCGTCGAACTTCAGCCCGAGCTCTAGACCTACAGGCGTCGGTCATTTGCCTTCATGGAGCACGTGGTCCCACTGCTTTGGGGTTCCCGCCTTTGACTACACTTCTACTCGGCTTGGCGGACCGTCCCAGTTCTTCACTCCCACGGCTCCACGATTCGATCCAGCGGACTTGAGCGGGAGTGTCTGCACCGTTCAGCTCACCGCCCCAGCAGTTCCCTCAGTACTTTGTTTCTCCAGGGGCCGGGTACACACCGATTCGGACAGGCTTCACTCCACCTCCTACGTCCTCGGTGCTTGTGACCCCGCGAGCTCTCAGTGCCACTTACGGCCCGAGATCACCCGGTTTTCCCACTCCTCGACTCGGTCGGTTTCCGTCGACGAAGGCTATAGTCACCACTACTACCGAGACTCACCCGTCGTCGGTTGCTTCTTACGAGCCTCCCACAGTCGGCCTCCTCTGTTTCTCACTTTTGAGGCTACGATTCTGATTCTTTACGTTGCGGTGAAATGCGCCTCCTCGGTCAGTTCCTACTTGAGGCGCTCCGATCCACCGAGACCGTGACCGCTCTTACTACGATGGCCCGAGGCGTGCTAGTGTCGATGGCTCCCACTTCTCTTGTGCTACCTTCTCTGAGCTCCGAGGGGTCGAGGCCACTACTCTTGGACACAGTAAAGGCAGACCCGTTAACACGGCAGTGAGCGGACCCAGACCGCTTCACTTCCGGAGAGACACGGCGAGGTCGACACAGGCTCGGCCCGGCCCGGCGGCTTCGAGTCCTCCCTAGACTACACCGGTTTGCCGAGCGCCCCGCTCGTCCCGACCCGACTGCGTCTGCAGCCCCCACCTCCTCGGGGAGCCTTAGGTTTTGGTGCTTGACGCCAAAGGGGAGAGAGAGAGAGTCGAGTATGTGAGATAGGGGAGCGTGTGAGGGGAGTTGACTTCTTTTGATTTGTGTGATACTCATGCATTCATCATACTTTACCTTTGTGCATCATGAGATACATGCTTTTGTTTGCTTCGTGGTTATGTGATATATCGTGTGACATGTACTTTTCTCATGACTTGTGCTCTCTACTGTGATATATATATATATATATATATATATATATATATATATATATATGTGTGTTATGTCATGTCACATGTTGTTGCTCATTTACCATGCTTTCACGATGTACTTTTGTTAAATGAGCCTTATGTTTCTTGTACTCGCACTTCATTCACATTCCGTTGAGTACATGTTGGCTTGAGTCGTATAAGCTTATCTAACCTCTTTGTTCTTAATGTCAAATAACTTATACGATTCAAGTTTGTTGAAAACCTCAAATTCACTCTCATACTCGAGGTTGTTGTCATCAATCACCAAAAAGGGGGAGATTGAAAGCATCTAGGCCCCTAGTCGATTTCGGTGATTAATGCCAACGTAAGATTATTGTGACTAACGTGTGTTTTGCAGAAACAATTTGAGTTAGGTCACGATAATGGTGATTTATTGGGCAATCAATGGCATTCATGCCCCGACGATCGAGATCGTTTTCGGTTTTCAAAGGATGGACGACAAGGTTAAGGACGGCTAGTTCTAAGTGTCGTTTGGCGTTGGAGAGACACTTAGAGTAGCTAGGACTTTATTTTTTACCTTTGGCCGTACTATTAAGAGGGGTTTGAATGGGTAACTTGACCTAGGTGAGTCTAGTGAGTTAGGTGTGGTGCACACTTGTTCATTCTAGTCCTAGGCAGCCCTAGAATTGGTCCAAAGATCAGTAGAGTCAAAGCCATGCGAGAGGTCGCGAAAACGGAAGTCTTTCGAGCCATTTTGGCTTGACCGGACGCCGGATGAAGATGGACGGACGCGTCCGGCCGGTGCATGTGGGTGCCGAGTGACCGGACCCTGCCCCGGCAAGTGGACCGGACGCCTCGGTGCCATCGGCCGCGGTCCATGCTTGACCGGACGCCGATCACGCTTAAGACCGGACGCCGGGTCGAGCGTCCGGTCACTACTCGAAGAGGTTGAAAACGTGCAAAATCGGACCGGACGCTGTCCGGTCGGTAACCGGACTCGACACGCGTCCGGCCGGTGTGACGCCCAGCAGGTACGTTAGCCGTTAACAGACGATCGAACGCGTCCCGGCCGCCCGACGGACGCCGCCCGGCCGACCTTAAAACCGCCTCGAAATACCTCTTCGTGTGGGGGTTTGTGTGGGGGTATATATACTCCCTTACCTTATTCAATTGAGGTCTCTTGCTCATTCCAACAGCTGAAGAACACCTTGTGAGTGCTTGAGAGTGCAAGAGCCCTAGTGAGGTTGAGAGATTTGCTAATCCATTGCTTAGGACCTCATTAGTGGAAAGAGAGTAGCAAGTGTGCATCCACTCATCCCATTAGGCTAGTCTTGGTCAAGTGAGAGTTCTTGCTTATTACTCTTGGTGATCGGCATCACCTAGACGGTTCGGTGGCGATTGGGAGCATGGTGATCATCCGGCGGTGATTGTGGATGATCCATCTCATCTTGTGAGCGGTTTTGGGGGATTCACCGCGTCGGAGTGACGAAGAATCATCCCATAGAGAGCACTTGGTCCTTGCGAGGATCAAGGGGGAGCTACACCCTTGCGTGGGTGCTCCAACGAGGACTAGTGGAGAGTGCCGACTCTCCGATACCTCGGGAAAACATCACCGCGTTCCTCTCTCTCTCTTTACTTTGAGCATTTACATTCTCGTATTACTTCTTGTATTTACATTGCTAGAATTGCCATGCTAGAGTAGGGTTTGGAACCTAGAGAGCATAACTTTTGTGTCCTAGAGTCTTAGAGAACACACTTAGGCACAAGGGGTGAAATGGGTTAAACGTTAGGCTTTTACCGTTGCGATTAAATTTAGAAAAGCCCAATTCACCCCCTCTTGGGCATCTTGATCCTTTCAGACTGTTAATTTAGTTGTTGAACTTTTTATCCACATGTTAAGTTGAAATCCAATTGTTTTTTATCCACATGTTAAGTTGAATTTGTTGCATTTCATTTTATTAAAAAATTATTGCCATAAGATAACGTGGCATAAATAAATGTTTAAGCTTGCACCTCATCACTTGACAGGATGAATTTTCGATATCATATTTTATACGTGCATTAATAAATGTTTAAGCTTGCACCTCATCTGGATCGGTTTGACTACTTGAATGGTGAAAGCATGTACTATAGTTGTTAAACCATGAACCTTAGGTTACCAAGTTCAGGGCTACGTGATTGGTGCCTTGGCGATGATCTTGATGACGGCAACATTGAAGGCCCTCGCTGAGACATGCCAAAGTCGTCCAAGGCTACATGGTGGTGTCGATTGTTGCGTTTTGACGTTCGGAACAGAAGGGTATCTGCCACTTGATCGCTGCACCGAAGGGTCTCCGGTTTTTTGCTTTGCTTTCTTTCCATGGTCTCCATCCGCCACATTGCAACATGGAAGGCTCGCTGTTTTTTTTTCTTTCCTTCTTTTGTTTGTTTCAAGCTTAGAAACTTCCGTTGGTTTTCATCCGAAAAGGAATAACTGAGATCTTACGAAAGAGAGGCAAGATGAGCACGAAGATATGAACGACGGCTTGCATATATAAATAATATAGAATTATTTTATATAATGGCAAAGGTGGGTAATTTTTGTACAAAATTAGGGAGTTATTTTATATATTTTTATAATGGCATTGGTGGGTAAATTTTTAATAATCTACAATAGATCTGATGGCTAATATCAATGATGATGATTAGAGTCTTCCAAATCA
>JADLZL010002454.1:0-103289 GCA_015844335.1 Chrysopogon serrulatus | reverse complement strand
AATATAATCCTAATTATTAAATTGGCTGATATCATGAACGTGGGTTGTGCACGTCCTGTTGCATCCTAAAAGCTACATACACCCTCCATCTTTTTTTAAACGAACTGGTTGCCTTGATAAGAAGACACCCCAATCTTAAATGATACTAGTAAGTTGTTTAAGCTAGTGTAGGTAAACTAAAAAGATTGATGCAAGCCTGCATAGTGCTCAAGGTAGGTTGAATGTTGCATTAGCTAGCACACCAAATTTGGTTGTATTAGGGCAAGTACATTGTGACACATGAGCGGTCTCATATACTGCCTCATGCGGTGTCACGTAAGATTTTTACTGACGTGGAGGAAAGAGAGAGTGGAGAGAGGAAGAGGTCATTGTTTCGCGAAACAATCACCTCATGAGCTAAAATTTAGGAGAGACAACTAGTATACCATTATACGAGTAGTTATTGCCATGCAACTCACAAATCTTTCCTTTATTCTAGCACAAATCATAGAATTATGAGTTACTATGAGACAACTTAAAAAGATAACCATTGTATATATTATCTATTATGTCGTCTTAAAATTACGTGGCACCACATGAGACCACTTACAAGATAACACCAATGTAATTGCCCTTAGACAATGCAGTCTTGTACAAGCTGATATGTATGGAAAACCGACCTATACCATGCACCCCTACAAGAAACATGAGATCATAACTAGAACACGAAATTGACTACAATGAAATACAATTCTACACGGTTTGCCTGTGTAGAATAAACACTCATATGTTTCTTAGCTTACTATGATGCATAGAGTTCAATGTACGTTAAGACTAATGTAAACAACCGATCAAACTCTTATCATATATTTAAATGCGTAACAAAAACTTCTATTTAGAAAAAATCTAAAAACGATTTATAATTTAGATTAGAAGAGCGCATAAAAGGCTCACTATGAACATGATGAAACAAATAAAAACAGTTCACTTTGCCGCTAGTTTTATTGGAACGGAAGAAGTAAAAAATAACTGATTTAAAATTGAGCTTAGTTTTTTTTTTTAAAAATAAGGACCTCCCAAAAACACAGAATTATGGGGTACAGTTCCCTGCAACTCTGGTACAACTACCGACCAACTAGAAGCTCTAGTGCTCCAGGCTATAACTTCGCTCCTGCACTCGTACTTGTAGAAAATGGCGATATATAATGAGCAGGAAGGAGGAGCAGACGGGTGAGGTATTAGCCTGCGGCGAGGCCAAAGTACACTGGCGATGGAAGCCGAGGACGAGCCAGGTTGCGGCATTGGAGAGGGGTGGCGGATCCTAAAGCTGCAGACTTGGCGAAGACTCCATAGTTCCCGATTGCACGCCGGGTAGAGGGGGCTGGAGTCTCCTGGCTTTCTTCGCAAGTGGCCAGCTGCGTGATTGTTGGGAGAAGGGGGTTTTCCTTTTCTTGCTGGCACCTTTCCACGAAGCCCGGGAGAGTTGGGTAGCCAGGCGAGCTAGCTCGGTTTGACTTATAAGCCGGGTTGATGTCGAAACAACCGATTTCGACCGATTTGTTGTGGGAGAAAATACTATTGAAAAATTTGATAAGACAAGCGAATAGATCTAGAGGAAGGTATCGTATAGGGATTTCTCTTACCGACTCCTTTCCTTTGCAACCTCGTGTGTACGCAAAGATCACACAAGGGCGGATGAATATACCTGGGTGGGTCAAATCACGGGATCAGCGTGATTAGCAATTGTACAGGACATGAGGGAGGCGATGAACCGTGATTTGGCAATAAAGACAGCTGCGAAAAAAAAAGAAAATCGGTTGCAGAAGGAAAAAAAACAGAGAGAGAGGGAGGGACCGGGATCGCACAGGAAGGGAGGCACGCAGGACGAAACAGCTGTCGCACTAAAATATATCCACTCTTTAGTCTTTTTAGTTGTGAGAAAAGATATATATTACTTTACGGTGTCACCATACAAATAAAATTCAACGGCTATATCATACATACCACCTATATACAAAGGTCAGGTCAACAGAACAATTTACATAGAGCTAGTTAATTAGGCATGAACTGTGATCTGTGAAGCTTGTTAACATCTTTCTGCTACCACAACCACGCCTCGATCCATAACACAAAACCATCTCTTGCTAAGTCCCACAAAACACCAGAGGCATGGCTTGATACCATCTGGCACATCAATGGGACGTAGCACATCCTAGCATCTTGATATTGAGTAATTTTGTCTTTGGTTAGTTTCTTGTTCGTTCACGCTTGTGCACTTCTGGAGTCTGGATGAGCTGACCCAGTTTCCTCGATGCACAACATTGCTGCTATAACCTTGTGTTTCTTGGATATTCCTCTCTTTGATCTAGTCAAAGGTTTTTCAGTTACATGCTCATTACTTCTGTGGGCTTGTTTATCAACATCATCAGCCGAGACACCCAATGATCCATCAAGGTCTTGTGGAAGCTCATGGTCCAAACCCAGCTTTCCAGAATCAACCATTCCTCGCGAGGAATCCATATTATTTTGCTCTTCACCGGCATTTGCAACATGTTGAGCTTTGTCACCAATGCTTGCATTATCTGGAATTCTAGCGATAGCTGAAAGTGCATAGTTATTGTCTCGCATCAGTCTATATTTGAAGAAACAATGTTGTTGGAGTATGTGTATGAGGCCCATGAGGCCCATGTATGACTATATATGCTGCCCATCTAGGGTTAGCCAATAATCTAATCACAATTTCCAACATGGTATCAAGCTAGGGTTTCCTTCCCTCCCCTTCCCAGCCGCCCGCCACCTCTCTTTGCCGCCGCCCGCTGCCGCCATGGCCGGGCGAGCCACCTACCTCTTCTCCCTCCCCCGCCCCCCCCCTTCATCCCGGCCAAGGGCGCGCCTCCCTCCGGCCTGGGGCGAGCCTCCCCGGCTGGCGCGTAGGCCCGGCCGCGGCCTCCCTTCATCAAATATGCTGGCGCGGCGGGCCTTGGCGCGACCAGCGCAGGCGCTGGCGGGCGCTGCAGCCTCCCAGCCGAGCACGCGAGGGCTCCCGGCGGGCGCGCAGCCTCGCCGCGGCTGCGGGTGCGGCCCTCTGCGCCGCCGCCCCGGCCTCTCTACAGAAGACGCCGCCTCAGGAGCTCCCAACGCCGCCCGGGCTGGCTGGCTGCCGCCAGGGCCTCCCGCTTGCTGCCCCGCGGGCTGGCACGCGCACTGCTGCCGCTGCTGCGCCCTGCGAGCGCGGGCTGGCGTGGGTGCAACAGCCGCCAGCGGGGGCCTTCTCACTCGGGTCGGGGCTGGGCATGCCCCCGGGAGCGCCATGCGCCGCCGCCGTCTTTCCGTGGGATAGCCGATGCCGCCGTCACCCTCGCTGCTGGCCACCCCTTCGCTGGGCGCTGCTGGCTGGCCATCCCTTTCTCCGCCAACGCAGCTCGCTGCCGCAGCGGCGGGCGCCGCCCGTCAACCCCGCCAGCGCGCGGCGGTACGCTGCTTTGCCCTCGGAGAAGTAGCCCGGGCGTTGTTAGCCACACCTTCCCGAGCCCCTCCTCGCCCGATCTCTACGCGTGGCGATCACGCGACCGACTCCGCCCTCGCATGGGGCCTTGGCCTTGACTGCTTGCCCGATCACAGCCGCCAACTTCGCCGCGGCGGAAGCGGCTCCCGACCTCCCCACCTCCGCGGGAGCCGTCTCGCTGAGTGGGCTCCACGCCCCTCGGCCCCCGCCACACAGTGCCGTCCCACGGTGTGGCCCTTCCCGGCCGCGGCGAGCGGCGGCGTGGCGGCGCCATCCTTCGGCGGGCGCGCCGGGAAGGCGGCCGCCCGTGCGGCCATGGATGGCACTGGCCGGCCTTCTCAACCGCCCGCCGCTCCTCGGCCGGACCACACTCAGTGCTCCTCCCGGGGTTTCGCCATCCCGAAGTGGGCTACACCTCCGGTGCCTCGTAGAATACTATCGATTGGGACCCTACCTTGGCCTACTCCTTCCGGGCTAGGACTAGTCGGTCCCTACGGATCGGCGACTCGGGCGCCACGTTCCACACCACGCCCGTCTGCGAGTCTACTTTCCTCTCTCCGTTCTCCTCACGCTTCTGTCCCTCTTCCATCATGGTCGCAAAATGGCACCTGCATTCCTGTCTCCTCCGTGGCACCGCCAGTTCCCATGGCTCTTTTCATATCCCCGATATTCTTGTGGCTCCCTTGCATGGTTCACAACCTCCTCTCTATTCGTCGCTTCACGGCCCGACAACTCTTGTTCGGTTGAGTTTGACCCCTCCGGCCTCACCGTGAGGGAGTTAGCTTCCCCGGCGTCCTCTTCTCCGGTGTGGCAAAGACCTGGGCCTCTCTACACCCTTCGTTTCCCTACTTCCCGCTGCACCTCCTTTGCCTTCTTCTTCACCCCCTTCGGCATCCGCGCCGCCACCACCACCTCCACTATGTGGCACTGTCGCCTCGGCCATCCTCGGCGGGATGCCCCTGATGCAGCTCAGTCGTAGTTCCGACATTCGGTGCCCTCGGGCTCACGATGAGCACTTGTGTCATGCGTACCGGTGGGCCGTCACGTTCGCCTTCCCTTTTCGGTCTTCTTCCTCACATGCCACTCGTGTGTTTGATCTTATCCATTGCGACTTGTGGACATCTCCGTACTCGGCATGTCCGGCTATAAGTACTACTTGGTGGTGGTCGATGATTTCTCCCATTACTCTGGACTTTTCCCTTGCGTGCCAAGTCCGAGGCGTTCCCCACTCTCGCCCACTTCTTCGCTTGGGTGTCCACTCGGTTCGGCCTCACCATCAAGGCCGTCCCAAAGTCGACAATGGCCGTGAGTTCAATAACTCAACCTCACGTGCTTTCTTCCTTTCTCACGGTGTCCAAATTGCGCATGTCTTGTCCGTATACCTCCTCTCGAACGGCAAGGCGGGCGCGCATGATCCGCACCACCAATGACACCATGCGCACCCTCCCGCCCCGGGCATCCCTACCCGCTCGCCTTCCGCCGAGTGTGCGCACACCTCCACCTATCTCCTTAACCGTCTTCCTTCTACTTGCCGCCCGGCCCCATGCCTCACCACGCTATATTCGGTACCCCTCCTCGAATGCGACCACCTTCGAGTATTCGGGCGCGCGTGTTACCCTAACACCGCCCGCCACCGCTCCCCATAAGCCGGCTCCCCTGGCCGACTCTTCGTGTCTTTCTCGGATACTCTCCCCGATCACAAGGGTTACCGATGCTTTGACCTTACCTCTCGTCGTGTCCTCATCTCTCGCCACGTCGTGTTTGATGAGTCGGCATTCCCCTACTCCACCACCTCCACCTCCATACCTCCCCGCCGACCTCCTCGCGGAGGATTCCTTTTTCACACCGACCCGGTGGGCGGTGGTTCACCCACCGCTCCCATTCACCCCTCGCAGGTCCTGCTTTCCGGCGCACTTTCCCGGTGGTCCCACCTCGCCTCTGCGGCCTCCAACCCGGACCTTCCACCGGTACGACCGCTGGTGGTAGCCGGGGGGACGCGCCCGTCCAAAACGCCGCCCTCCACCGGCATCGTCTACCAGCGGCGGGGCAGGGGCCATTCTGACGGCTCCGGTACCCTCTTCCGTCCGCCAGTGCGGGCTCCGCCCTCGGATCTCGCAATACGCCCCCGGCCGGGCCCCGACGATGGAATCCACCTCTTCTTCAAGGGACCCTCGTCACACTCACCCGATGGTGGTGACGCCCTCGTCCCGTCCGCCCCTCACCGCCGCCCCCTGCGCGAGGGATATCTCGTACCCTCTTCCGTCCCGAGGCCTTGCCGGATCCTCAACGCCCGGCGTTGGAAGAAAGGAAATGACCCTCCTTGCCAACCAGGCGTGGGATCTGGTGCCCGTCCGGACTCAAACGTCGTCGCAAGCAAGTGGATCCGACACACAAGCGCCGGGGCCGATGGCACTCTCGAGAGGTACAAGGCTCGGCCCCAGGTTCTCCGAGGCTTCACTCGGGCGCCACAGGGTCGACTATGATGAGACCTTCAGCCCAGTGGTCAAGCCGGCCACCGTCCGCACGGTGCTCTCCCTGGCTCTCACTCGCTCCTGGCCCGTGCATCAGCTGGACGTCAAGAATGCCTTCCTGCATGGTCTTCTCACTGAGACAGTTTACTGCAGTCAGCCGGCGGGGTTTGTTGACTCCTCTCGCCCTGACATGGTCTGCCGGCTCAACAAGTCCCTTTACGGCCTCAAGCAGGCCCCCCGGGCGTGGAACCATCGGTTTGCTGCTTTCCTCCTGACCCTGGGTTTTGTGGAAGCTAAGTCAGATACGTCCCTGTTCATCTATCACCATGGGGCCGAGATGCGTGCACTGCCGCTCTATGTGGATGACATTGTCCTCACAGCCTCCAAGAAAGTCCCTACTCTGGATCATCACCTCTCTTCGCCGGGAGTTTGCTATGAAGGATCTGGGTGTGCTCCACCACTTCCTCGGGGTCACTGTTGAGCCCCACCCTGCAGGGTTACTTCTTCACCAGCGGCAGTATACTCGTGATATCTTGGAGCGAGCTGGGATGACAGAGTGCAACCCCTGCTCCACTCCAGTTGACACACAGGGCAAGCTGTTAGAGGCCGAGGGCACCCCAGTGACGGATCCCACTGCATATCGGAGTCTTGCTGGTGCACTTTAGTACCTCACCTTCACCCGGCCGGACATCACCTATGCGATTCGCATTTTGCGGCTCTGTCTCCATATGCATGACCCCCCGGAGCCCCACCTCAACGCTCTCAAGCGTCTCGCCGCTACCTCCGGGGCACTACCGACTACGGCTTGCTACTACACCCGGCGGTCTTCTTCCACCGAGATGGTTGTCTATCTTGACGCCGATCGGGGCCGTCCGGGACACTCGGCGCTCCACCTCGGCTCACGCCCGTCTTCTTGGCGGTAACTGGTGTCACAGTCGTCCAAAGCGCCCGGCCCAGTGGCCTCCCGCTCCGTGCCGAGGGTAGAGTACCGCGCCGTCGCCAACGGGGCGTGGCTGAGGTCTCCCCCGCTCCGGCAGCTCCTTGTAGAGCTCCATAGCCCTCTCCTCTGGAGCACGCTGGTCTACTGCGACAACGTCAGTGCGGTCTACCTCTCCACCAACCCCGTTCAGCACCAGCGGATCAAGCATGTGGAGATCGACCTACACTTTGTCCGTGATCGGGTTGCCATCGGCGAGGTGCGGGTCCTTCACGTGCCGACCACCTCCCAGTTCGCCGACATCTTCACAAAGGGTCTCCCGCCCTCGACCTTCACCGAGTTTCGCTCCAGCCTCAACATCACCAGTGGCTAGTTGCGTCTGTGGGGGGGCTCCTGTGTGTACTTCTTTTCATGTCGATGCTGGAACTCCGCTGCGCCGTAGTTCGAGGCTGGGGGTGTTGGAGTATGTGTATGAGGCCCATGAGGCTAGGCCCATGAGGCCCATGTATGACTATATGCTGCCTATCTAGGGTTAGCCAATAATCTAATCACAATTTCCAACAAATGTTTCCCTACTTTTCCCCATTAAGTAACAGGGTACAGACTTACAGTTTCAAACAATACCATATCTCTCTCAAGATCATTTTGGAAAATGTAGAACTTTACCTTCAGATATACGATCAAATGGATGAAACAATGGGAAGCTCTTCTTTTTATACCTCCTTACAGGCCTACAATATTTACTGAATGATCACAATTAGTAGGAGTATAGGACTCAATAAACTGGTATAAATATAAAAATGGGTTATCATTTGCAAAGAGTATGAGATGTACTGAAGGCATCTTTTAAATCAGTCAAACTAGTCTCAGGAAAGTTCAAAGCTAAGATTGGCTATACAAAACCAAACCACGAGCATGCTTGGTTCCTCCTTCCATCTCGCCTTGTCTCGCTCTGCTCACCTAACCTGGAAAAGCAAGGCAAATGTGCCTTTGCTGTTTGGTTCTTTTGCCTCTTCTCTTTCCCTCACTCCACACTCCTTCCAAGCCGCAAGAGCAGAGTCTGGGAAGGTCGATTCAGACTATGAGAAGTTGGATTTGGACGGTGGTGAGCTTGTGTTCGATCCCAACAAACTTGAATCAGCATGGAGTATGGTCGATTTGGATGGTTATGAGGGCAGCTTGGGAGATACTGATCTTGCAGCATCAAAGATGGTGGATTTGGTGGTGCACAATCATGATTTGGAGGGAAAGGTGGTTGATTCAGTGGGGAGATGCTGGTGCAGACCCGTTGTGAGAAGCAACGGCTGCCACGGACTTCACTGGAGCAGCAATGGAGCAGAGGAAGACGAGAGGCAAGGTTCTGGGAGCTGCCAAACATCTGACTTTGCTGCACAAGACAAGGCAAGCGGCTTGCTCAGGAACTAAGCATGCCCAGCCTCCTGCCCTTTGCCAAGATACTGTGGGAGAACATTTTGTAGAACATGTGAATGCAGTCATGCAGTCATAGAGTAAGAGGATACCTGCATAAAGATTCATCATTGCATGAAGAATCAACACTGCAATTTGTGCAACCAGCTTTGGTAGGAACACCAACATGTTTCATATTGTTCACCGAAACATCTTTATTAGTTAAGAAAATAACAATTATATGTAGAGATGAAGAAAGAAAAACAGCAAAGGTCATTTCAGAGTGAAAAATTCATCATTAAATAGACCCCGAAAGTTTCATTTCACTAGTACTTTATTAGGATACTGCACCTGATGTGTGTATAGGGGGTTGGCTTGTAAACAGCTCCAGGGAATTCCTTAATGGTTGGATTGATGGTGAATTCTTCATTAGCATATGGAGCAGGTGGCTGGCAGGAAACTTCCTATGAAACCAGTAACTGAGGTCATGCTTAATGATAGCATCACTTGCATAGAAAATATCTGGGTACATGGTTTCTGCAAACTACCAACTGCAAACTGAGTTCCATATGAGATCGAATAAAGAATTTTGCAGTTGCAGGTTATAAAAGCATAGATGAGCAATGTGAAAGGATTGTTTCCAAAAAAAAATGCACGTAAAGAATGAGAGCCTGCTTTTTCAGCAGGAGCTGCAAGAGAAGGGCAATCAGATATCTGCAGCATGACCTTCACTCACCGATGTTTGCATGTTTGCTGGAGATGCCACGAGGGATGTTCTCTTTCTCTTGTCAGCCCAGCATAGCTGGTTTATGTTTCTTTTGCTTCTCAGGTTAAACGAGACCTCAGTACAGTTGGTCCAGGGTAACAAACAAGTCACTGACTTCAATCTTGGAGCAGAGCTGCCTTGTTCTGTGGGAGAATATTCACGCAACTTCGCTTGTGCTGCAGTTGCAAGATCATTCTGAGTTGCAAGAGCGTTCTGAGTTGGGTTCTTTATTTGGTTGCCCAGGTATCCCTGGAAGTTTAATGCCTCGCAATGGCACTTCACTTTGTCTCCAAAATGCACAAACCTACCAAAAAAGCAAGCAAATCATTGGTGCTAGAAGTAAAGAGGATAAAATCTACACAGTTCAGTACAAAAAGATGCTTTATGTACTCCAAATATCATCCTGGTGTAACAAAAACAGAGGAAAAGTGTGCCAATGTCTGGGTTTGCAACTCAAGGCAAGTAACAGTTGAGACCAGAAACCAACAAATAGTTAAAGAAAACTCGATCTGCAGGGGAAAAGACTGCCCCCACGGCATTGCACTAAGAAGAAGCTTCTTGTGCGCAGGCCGAGAAACACCCCAAAGTCTATCTGCCCTGCCCTGCATGTGCCACCGAGCACCCGGGACACATGTCTGCAGACATTTGTATCTCGCTGAAAGTGACTCATATTGGTTACAAACATAACTCAAGAACACAGCCGAAGATGGATTTTTTTTAACCCAGCCCTGTTTAAATTTGCTTCCATGGGGAACAAAGCCAGGACATGAGGTGCTACTAAGATTGCTTCAGCTTCACCCACTCAGTTATAGACCCTTTTGTGAAACCAACAAATAGCTATCTTGATTGCAAGGACAAAACGTTGAAACAACTACCCCAATCATTTAGCCACATGAAATAGGCTACCCATAGCATCACTGAGAATCATTGAGAAGAATTAAAGCAGTTTAAACTAAAAGAGAAGTCGAATCTTCCTATCCGTCTATGTTTGCAGGCTTTATTCAAAATTTCACATGACCAAACCATTGCAAAAGGGGTTTCATGATGCATGCAAGTCATAGAGCAAAAAGAACCTCTAGAAAGCTAATAAAACAAGATATCAAAGTCTGGTGCTAAAGTTTACACTTGCGATTTACCACAAAGAAAAGTAAAGAAATGGTTATTCCTGAGATTTCAGATGGGAAAATTATTGGTCACTTGAAAACATGATGAAGAACCCAGATGCTAATTTGATCACTTCAATGCCTTCCCAAACTAGATTTCACAAATTTCTTCATGTGTCATTGAAATAAGATGATTGCAGGGAGGCATTTTCTTGTCACCAAATATACATCTTTTATAAACCTATAGCTTCTCTACATTGCAAGAAAACATACAATCTCCTACTCAATTAAGCATGCATGCCCTCTTTATAAGCGGAGTAAAGCAGAATTATTGTCTGGAATACCTGCAGTCATAAGTTAAGGGTTCTCCAACTTTGATGGAATGAGAGGCAAAGATACCAACTCTTGTCTCACCGTCAACCAGCCTGGAAAACCCATTGAAACAACCAGCAACATGATATAAAATGTTTTTTTGTGTGTGGGGGGTGGGTGGGTGGTGGTGGGGGGGGGCAGGGCGTCAAGAACACAGCATTACCATTTTTCAAGTTTACAGTTGGGCTCATAGCTGTGGTTTAGGAAACGCGATATGTTTCCTTTAAACGTCGCATCGATTGTAAAATCTTTGCTGATTTGGCACATGTAGAGGGTTTTGTCACCGCGCTGTCTTATATCCCAAAGCCTTTTTTTCACATGTTGCGTCATCAATGACTGAAACAATGTTTAAAGAAAAGATAGGGAAAAGAATATACATGAGATAAAACTGTACAATACAATGAGCTTCACAAAGGTTAGCTCATAAATCAGAAGTAATAAAGCAGCAAAATTTCAGTAAACTAGTATTTTCCATTGACCAAATGGTCCCAATAAGATGGTAGCATGCAATGTCAGAGAGGAATATGTGAACCATAAATAGAAAGGGAATAATAAGAGAACCATTCGAACACAATGTACAATATTATTAAAGCATGTCCTAAACAAATTGTCTCTAGGCCTCCATTACTGGCAATACATCACGTCAGAAGACTATGCTGCACATATAACGAATAAGTGTCCCTGTTTTGAGCTGTAGGTACGTCATATATGTTTATGATATTGGCTCAAAATTTCCCTCCAGCATCCAACTATAGGACTGTATGGCTAATCATTTTTATAAAAAAGGTGTGAGTCCCCAACTGCACTCTGGCAGAAGCTGCAGCTCAACCAACGCAACCCCACCCCCCCACCCCAGCACTCTAACTACATATAGGCCTTGGCCAGATTGACGATTGGAGATTAAGTCGTGGAACAACGTGAACCAGCTGACCGCCATGACCAAGCGGCTACGACGGCCATTTGTCGCTCGGCAGACACAGCGAGATGGTGAATCTGTGCAGCCCCAGCACCTGCTCCCGTCTTCACCAGACACCACCAGGAAAATCCTCCCTCCCCCTCACAAGCCTGAATTTCTCCTACCTCTATTAGTACCCAGTTGCTCAAAAGCATCAAGAAGCATGCCCTTTCAGGTTAGCCATGATAGCTTGCTCTATTAAAGAAAATAATTATAACATGAAAAAAAAATAACATTACCTTCACCAACATACTCAATAATGAAATCATCTTTCTGCAGTGGCTCCAATGCAACAGCTTCCCATCTAGACTGCATTGCCTGTAAGGGAAAATGTTGCCCAGTCATAATCAAATGAAATAAATGACATCTTTGAGCAAGTAAAATTTCACAATTAATACGCAAATCTCAGAAAAGTAATCACTCTCACCGCAATAAACCAGGTCACTTCTAGGCTCTGTTACCCATATAGAGGTGCATACATGCAGGTGTCTTATTTTTTTTCTCACAGAACCAATGCCAGGTCAATTCCAAAGAGCACCCTATCACTGGCAAATGTTGTTTTTGCATCCAGAAACAAATACGTACAACAGCATATTAAGGTTTGATTTGAATGGACAGGGTTTACTTTGGTAGTCAAAGGTAAGAAAAGGGCCTGTTGGATGAAGGGAATTTTGACAAAATCTTAAGGGTTTGGATCCAACGCCCATATCCTTGGTGCATTGAATGATACTTAAAAAAAATATGTTAGATTCTTTTTGTAACTTGCAGTAACTAGAAGTCTCACACTAGGGTAACAATAACCTTCGATACCACTCCTAAAAAAATCAATGTGCCAAAGATTAGGTACCACCCTCCTAACCCTTCGGCACACTCCTGAGAAAGAACAAACTTACAGACTTGAAAATTTTGTAAACTGGAAGTAAATTGGTGACATAAGTTGCTAAAAAATAAAGTAAGCACATCACTGACTGGGAAACTACCTTCACAATTTTAATTTTCTTATCCTTAACGAACGGCCTGTTGGTACATAGATCCGAGCAGCGGCAATTTTTGGAACAACTCAGGGAAAGACTCCTGGTAATTTGAAATAAAATTTAAACAACCATGTAGGAGGAAAGTAAACAATTATTGAGTCCATATACATGATATAGAACTTCATAAATGCTCATTCTAATTAATGCATCAGATATTATTATATTTTTTTTTTTGACCTTAAATACAGCAGGGGAGACCCCCACTGTAGAAAATTTTATTTAAAGAAAAATGAAGCCCAACAACAGAACGAGAAACATGGAGAAAAACTGTACAACAGCAGAAGGGAAGAAGGGGCGTCCGAGGTGGACTAGAGAAGAACGACAACCCCACAACAACACTAAACTAGGACTGCTAAAAGGGATAAGAAAATTGCTCGTTTAGAGTCAGAGAGTCTAAGAGCCTGCTGATTAGCTTCATCCAGAAAACTTTGCTTCCAGGAGCTAAAGGAAGGGCGACCACGATCAAAGATGAAATTGTTCCTCTGCTTCCAGATTTGCCAAGCTCCAATGATGAAGATCTCCATGAAGAAAGGGCTCTGAAATTGCTGCTTAGCTTGAACCACCATCTGAAAGAAGTCCATGGAGAAATCCCAATGGATGCCAAGGTACTGCCAACAAGCTTGGCTAAAAGGACAGCTGAAGAAGAGGTGAAAGGCAGTTTCCTCCAAGTTGTTGCTGCAGAGAATGCAATTGTAATTATTTCCTTCTAGCTTGTGCTTTTTTTCTTTCAGATATTATTATATTAGTAATGCAAGCATCCATAATATACAAAAGTATCAGTTTTAATATTCAGTTCATACAGCACTGCATTTGCTTAGCTTGTGATGCAGAAAACAAAATGAAAACCTACTAGGTATGTATTTAAATATTTAAACTGAGGTCCAAGTAAAATGCAGGAATACTACAGGAGTCCAAGTGAAATGAAAACCGCAGGTTTGAAACTGAGTGAAAATTGTGGGTAACAGGATATATTGCCATGGTCTTACATTATCAAGACAGAAAATGAGGATGAACTGAAGAGCAAGCTGAGAAGTGAAATGAAAACCGCAGGTTTCTGAGTGAAAATTGTGGGTAACAGGATATATTGCCATGGTCTTACATTATCAAGACAGAAAATGAGGATGAAATGAAGAGCAAGCTGAGATTTCACATAACCAACATGCTCTTCATTCCAACCTCACTTTCTATCTTCTAACCTTTTTTGTTATTCTTAACATAATAAAAATAGCTCTTATGAGTGTTCAAGGGAAAAAAATTAACTTCAGATTGCTGTGCAATCCCTCCAAAACCAGATAAAGGAATCCTACAAAGTGAAAATCTTTTAGCCATTATGATGTTTCGACCGCTCAAATAGTGCTCATTTTGGTTACATTTTCCAGTGAACATCCTATCCTACAAACCGCCTTAGCATAGTCTGAACAGAATCGTCACAGGGGAGGTGAACAATTGAACATGCTCTAGAATGCTATCAGTTGAACAGTACAAAAGTTTCCATAAACACATAGTCACATAATACACTAGCAAAAAAAAAAAAAATGAAGTGAGAGATTTAGATCTTGTCCAAGTTTCTTGCAACCCGTAGACGCAATAACTAAATGATAGAAAATCAAGCTCCACTCTCTGCTCTGGCATGGTTCAGTTGTCTAGCATTGTGTACATGTCATCCAACCCTGTCCAACATCTGCACACCAAGAAAATCGAGATTGATCTTCACTTCCTCCATGAGCGTGTTGCCCTTGGTGATGTTCTGCACGTTCCTACCATGTTGCAGCACGCCAATATCTTTACTAAGGGGTTGCCACGCTTTAGTCTTCATCGAGGTCACGTCTAGTCTCAACATCTGTGGTACCAATGCTTCGATTGCGAGGGGTTGTTAGACAACACAAGATAGCTGGTTCAATGGGTCACTTGGCTGATGTCCTTATGGGCCATGCGCCAATATGTAATTAGGATGGCTATCGAGTAAATAGGAATAGTACCATATTGCTTTCCAGTGTGGGTGTCAGTCCTTTGTACTCTATATAATCAGCACATGAGACACAATACAATACATCAACCTCGTGCCATATTCTCGCTTACAAGGACAATTCCAAAGAGGATAGTTAAATCAAGGATGGTTGCTCACGCCCTAAGCAACCCTGATTGGGTGGCAGATATCAAAAGCGCTTTATCTGTTCAGGTCCTAGTCAAGTACTTACAGGTTTGGGACTTGATTGATGGGTTGCCTTTGTAGCATGATATCCCTGACCACCACTGTGGAAGTCGACACAATCAGGTTCTTATACCAAAAAGTCAGCATGTGCCTTTTTTCCATGGGAACAATCAAGTTTGCTCCCTAGAAAAGGACATGGAAGAGTTTTTTCCTAAAAAAGTAAGACATGGGAGAGTTGGGGTCTGCTAAAATGCAAAATTTTCATTTGGTTAGCCAACAAAATTCGACGAATGGCTGCACAAACATGGGCTGCCACATCCACTACCTGCCACTTTAGTGACTAAGCCAAGGAGTCAATCCAACATATCCTTGTCTCCTGTGTATCTTGGCAGGCCTAGAGCTTGATTCTTCAAAAGCTTAACCTTTCCAATAATGGCCACTAAAATCAGGTTCTCTGGCTGTGGTGCGATGATATCATGAGTTGCTAAAGAAATGTGCAAAGAACTCAATTCTCTAACTATCCTAGTTACTTGGGAGTTGTGCAAGCACAAGGACACTTGTGTCTTTTAGTCCAGTGCCTTAGTCTCATGGTAGTGCCCTGGTGTTTTTGGTTGTTTTCTTGTGTTGTCTATGGTGATTGTTAAGCTTGTTTTGTAATTTTTGGGGGTGGGGCTGTTCTACCATCTCCCTTGTGCTTGTCTCCTTTCTTAATGAAATGAGACACAACTTTCCTGTGTTGTTTGAGGGAAAAAAACCCTAAACAATATAAGTGCACTTTAGGGGAAAACAATGATATAGACTATATTATAAATGTGAATATCTGGGGCTGCAACTCCACACCAGAGGCTTAAGAAGGCCCATGTGCAACCTCTCATCGAGCGTATTGGACAAAGATTACCCAAATGGAAAGGGAGATGGTTAAACAAAGCAGGCCGCCTCACTCTAGTTACTTCAGTCCTCTCCTCCATGCCAACCTACCACCTCACAGTTTTTCCTTTGGCGACATGGGCTAGGAAGAAGATCGATAAAATTAGAAGATCGTTCCTATGGAAGGGTGAGGAAAATGCCAATGGTGGACACTGCCTGGTTAACTGGCCAACAGTTACCAGACCCAAAGACCTTGGGGGTTTAGGTGTACCTGAACTTGATAGATTTGGAAGGGCTCTTCGTTTGCGCTGGCTCTGGCAAGAATGGATGGACGACTCCAAGCCTTGGATCGGTACAGAGCTTCCTTGCACTGATGTTGACCGCCTACTTTTCAACTCCTCAAAATAACTTTGGGTGATGGCGCTAAGACTCGTTTTTGGCACCATAACTGGCTTGATGGAGAAGCCCCAAGATATCTAGCCCCGAATTTGTTTCATCTTGTTTCGAGAAAAAACAGAACAGTGCAGCATGAACTACGAAACAACAATTGGATGTGTGCGCTACGGGGGAAAATCACCACAGCTGTTCACATAGAGGAATTTGTGTCCCTCTGGATTCGTATTCAGGATGTGCATCTGCAGCAGGGTGTTCGTGACTCCATCACCTGACCCAGGACGGGGTTTACTCCACCCGCTCTGCCTACAGGGCACAATTCAGAGGTTCCTTCGGCGTGTTCCGTATTGAGTTAATTTGGAAAGCACAAGCGGAGAACAAATGCAAGATCTTTGCCTGGATCCTAGTGCAAGATAAAATTCTTACGGCAAATAACCTACAAAAAAGAGGGTGGCCGCATCAAGAACACTGCGTGCTCTGCAACGGACCATTGGAAACCGGCCTACACCTATGCTTATGTTGTCCCTTTGCAAAGGCAGTCTGGGAGCAAATACTTGCTTGGGAAAACTTCACTCAGCTGCTGCCATGGCACCAAGATGATCCTGATCATATTAGAGCTTGGTGGGAGGAGGCGGAAAGGAAAGTGCCCAAACCTGAACGAAGACAGCTTAATGGGGTTGTGGTCTATACTTTCTCGGAACATTTGGAAAGAGAGAAAACAGAAGAATTTTCAGCAATGCCATAGAAACGGTGCTGCAAGTTGCTTTGGAAGAATAAAGGAAGACTTGGAGCAAAGAAAAAGAGCTTTCGCTTGTCTGTAGCCTATGATGCTTTTTCCCCTTTAGGAGAGTGGTTCCACTCCGTTTCCCTCATGTTTGGGCGTCTAAAACTGTCGTGTGCTTGTACATAAACTCTTTCTCTCTTAATTGAAAGGCAGAGCTCCTGCCATTGCTTTCAAAAATATTATAAATGTGTTTATGCCCTCGATTTTCCAAAAATAATTCAGTTCCATATTTCAGATGAATATTTAAAAAACATTTTTGCGCAAATATTCACATGTCTTTGGCATGTTCCAGCAGAGTAAGAAAGAAAACCTGCATTCACAGTCTTCTTTGCAAGTAGAATCAGCCCTGCAGTTTGTGCACCCAGTATCCACACGAACACCAGTGCGCCTCTTTTTTATCAAATATAAATCTTTTACAAATTAAGGAAATAGTCATGACGACAAGCTGTACTTGTGTAAGCATGAAAAACAGGTAAACAGAAAGCTCAATTAATTGCACAGCTCCAGAAAGATAAGAGATCTTCATTTAGTAACAAGTACTAATGCTTAGGATACTGCGCCTGATGGACGTATAGGGGGGTGGCCTGCAAACATCCCCAGCAAAATCCCTAATGGTTGAATCCATATTAAAGTCTCCATTAACATATGGTAGAGGTAGCCGGCAGAACACTTCCTGCCAAATAAGCATGTTAGCGTAGTCATGAATAAACGTCGCAAAGGAAATGCACTTCATTTTGATAAGACAGTGACACTTGACCAAGGAAGACAAGTCACTGGATTTCTTTTTCCTGAGGCTTTAGTCTTAGAAACTTAACCATGTTCCTCATAAAATCTTCATTTTAAACGCATTCCAGATGCCATTAAGTACTAAAAAGTAAAAAACTAGCTATGTACAAATAAAAAAATGGCTCATCAGTTTGAAAGTGCAGTGTTTTCGACTTCCCAGTCCCCCAAGATGAAACATGGCCATAATTTTTTAAGACTGAAAGTCTGAAACCAATGTGTTTATCATATTTACAAATACAATTTTCATGTGACCGTTCTAGTACTTATTTGCGGTTAAATGTGCAAACAAATAATGGAAAACGTCCTAAAATATTACTACTTTGAGTAACAACATTTTTCTGCTTTAAGAGTAACAAAAATGCCACTAAAACCACATTCTTAAACCTACCCAACACTTCATTACAAGGACAAGCTGCTAAAGAACCTCTAAAAATCTTTTATTAAAGAAAAGAACATGCACAGGTTACATGAAATAATCTAAGAAGAAAAGATATCAAAGGTATGCATGTGCTCACCTCTATGTTGTTGGTCAAGTCAGCATTCTGTCACCAGCAAACAAAAATATTCAAGTAAGTGACCTCAACTATACAAATATTAACAAAAGGATATGAGGGGTGCACTGTGATAATATTGTCCAAGCTAAACCTCATTAGTGACTCATTCTTGTTTGGTGCTAATCTTCCAAGGGTCTAGAACGAAATAAAAAGATATTGGAAATATAATGGAGGAATCAGCACTCAGTTTTGGGAGTGACATTGGCGATGCATTTTTTGAATGCATATGCTAGGAAGTTTCCCTCTTGCTTATTTATCATATCAGACTGGATAAGATGCTATTATTTGTTTCATCATATATAAAGTGACCAATTTTGAGGGAGGGAAAAAGTTAGACCTTATTTTGCAGGAGCCAATCAGAAGGATGCCTCCAGCAAATTGCACTGCCTTGATCATCATTCAGGCGAGTAACTGGCCATGGTACACATCTCGTATGTGCTGCAACCGTGCAACGTCCGCAGCGCCAAAAGAACACATTTTGCTTACAAACGATACAGCCCTAATGGGATACAGAAAGTTAAACCGATGTCTCCGTTCCCCAATGATCAAGTAATATAACCAGTCAATGAACAGGAATAGGAATCAAACATAATTTCAAAGAAAAATACAGGTTTACGCCTGCAGCATTGACTGTATCTATTAATCTTTTTTTTAAATGGCTGCAATGACAAAACCCAAGTTTACTGCAGATGAAATTCTATATCTTTGTTGCGGTTACAATCTTTTTAACGCAGCACGCCCTGCCTTGGGACTATCGAAGCTTCCAATTGTATATTGAACATAATATGCATAATGCATTACTACAAAAACATAGATAGAGATGAAAAGATTATAATAAAATAAAGACACCGGAGTACGATAATCAGGGAAGATTATAATTATTCTAGAGTTCTAACTAGTAGTTTTGGTGAAGTGTTACATGTTCCCCAACGTAAAGTAGTACAGATTGAAAAGCACCTCATACCATAAAATTGGAACTTACATGTTGAGGGCACCTGAAGCTTTCTGCGGTGAAGTTTGGAGTATCTTTCACAACACAGTTGAGATGGAACATCTGTGGACATTTTTTAACTGAACATGCTATTCCTTCGTCAGCATAAATAATCCTGGAGCACAAACGACATTCGACCTGTGCACAAATGAAGGTATGAGATGCTAAGCAGATGGGGGGGCTGGATCCTGTCAAACTAACACTGATAACAATGCAAGATTGATATCAATAGATTCATCACGAAAAGCACTTTCATAATATTTAATCCCTTGTATGTTAGATATTTTAATATAGACTGCCGGTCAAAGTTTCACCTTATAGACCAGATCACTGTCCTAAGCAACTTACATGTATGACAGGAGAACAACTTCACGAGTAATGAACATCAGCTTCAAATTTTAACTGATAGACAGACATACCAAGGACGATGACTTAAAGTTATGGTATGGTTGTATGGAGACAATGAACAATACAGAGGTGGAAAACTTTATAAGATGGCTGCACACTTTGTATCTAGGGGAACATCTCTATTAATAGATTCAATATGTTGGACGTTACAAAACATAAATCATGCATTACTAGTAAGTCAGTATTATTATAGTTCCACAATCACAATTATAAGTTGCCTTTTGGATTCCTCACAATCCCTTACTATTAAGTCGATATTATTATAGTTCAAATCTATAAAAGTTTGGCCACAAGCTGACCGAAGTGTCACATGGTTTTCCATTAGAACAATGCACTTTTTTTTTTGTCAAACTTTGTTTGTTGCCAAACTGGTGTGGAGTTTCCTTTGTTCATCTTGCCCGCAGCAACGGTTTTGCTTCGATATCCCTGCTGTGCAGGAACAACACTCCAATTCATCAGAAATAAATCTGCTTCACAATCTCAATTTCCGAACCCCTAGCGACCACCACGCCGCCACAGAGAGACGACCCGTTTCAGTCAAGTGGAAATTACAGGTAGCAATACCAGCCGTCCGAAATCATCATACCAGCCGTCCGAAATCATCATCGCGGTAACTCAAACAACCAATCATGGCCTCCTCAACCGCGCTTGGATCTCTCAAATCCGGGGCGGCATGTCCGCAAACGCCATCGCAGACTACCTCAGGCTGTGGGACACACTTCTCGACATAAGCCTGAGCGACTCGGAAGACAAGCTGGTATGGAGATGGACGGAGAATGGGGTATACACTTCCCGTTCGGCCTACCGCGCACTGCAGTTGGGGTCGCACCCGATTCGGGGCTGTGACAAAATTTGGGGTATGTGGGCGCCACTGCGTGTCAAAATCTTCCTCTGGATCGCCATCAGACGTAGGCACTGGACCGCTGACAGGAGGCGTAGGCACGGCTTGGAGGCACCGGACGCCTGCTTCCTTTGCGACCAGGCGGAGGAGACCATTGACCACATCATTGCCGAGTGCCCCTTCTCCAAGCAAGTCTGGTGGAACATCCTCGCCTACCTCGGTGCAGATGCCTCGCAAGTAGGACGGAGCGACTTCATCGACTGGTGGGAGGCGTGGACTGCGAGATGGCACGGGCAAAAGAAGAAGGGAGCCGACACGCTTTTCGCCCTAACTTGTAATTAAGCAGACCGCCGATCTTTGGATAGAGGCCGGGGCGGGAAACCTAGGTTGCCTCATCCGCGAGTAATCCGCTATGTGAGCCATTGGCTGGGGGCAGAGCGTCAATTCCTTGTAACAGCCCCGCCAATGTTTACGCCTTCGAGCGTCTTGTAAAAACTCCTTTCTTAAATACAAAGATACGCAAGCCTTTTTGCGTATTCGAAAAAAACAACCAATCATGGTAGCGGACGGAAGCGGGCGGAACTCGAAGCCCTTACCGCCTTGGGTGCGCCCGGTGAGGAAAGGCAGCACACAACGGCGGGCAGGGACGCCGGCCAGTATCCTCCGCGCCGCCCACTTGTCCACGTGCTCCTCAAACGTCCGAGCATCTCCACGGCGGTGGCCGACGGCGCCCCCCGTCGGTGTGGAGAGACAAGTTCGCCATGGAGGCAGATTGTGGGGACGAAGACTAGGAGTGGCCTGGTGCAGTGATTGGGGGTTTTCTCTTTATTTACTTAGACTTCTCACTCAATTCCATACCCCTGTTCAATTCAAAAAAAAAAAAAAAATCCATACCCCTGTGTCCCTAAATAAAATAAGAGTAATAACATCTATTATGTGAAAATATTGACTTTTTAAACATAATTTTAACTATTCATCTTATTCAAAAAAGTTTATGTAAATATTGCCAAATTTAAGTTATTCTTAAAAACTATCATTAATAAAGCAAGCCACGACAAAAGAAGTGATATTTTGCAAAAAAAAAAATTGAATAAGCTGAGTGATCAAACTTGGTGTAAAAAAAAGTCAAACGTTTTATAATTTAAAATGGAGGGAGTACACGTTATTCTACACCAAACTGAACAAAATTCAGTAATCCCTCTGTTATTATGTCGCTTTGATTTTTTTGTTAAGTCGCTTTAATTTTTTTGGTTCATCCATTATCTAGACATATTATTATATATAGATACATTTTAAAATAGATGAATCAAAAAAGTCAATGCGACTTATAACTTCGATAGGAGGGAGTATCGTTTAATAGTAGCGTGTCAATATTATTCAGTGTTTTCGTGATCCTAAGGCTGTCCCCAACGCCAGACGCAGAACATGACCCAAACACAAAATGCGTTGGGCACAGGGAGAATGGGTTCCCAAAACACACACCAACGGAATAGGCAAAGAGATGACCCATTTTGCGTGCGAGGGTAGATGGAAGGCAAAAACACGCCCTTCCCGTGCTTTTTGCGCCCCAACTGGCGGGGCCCACCACCACGAGGACGAAGACGGAGGAGCAGGTCGCCGCCGTCCGACGCCGCAGCGCTGGCCCTACAGGCGGGAGCGGGGGCGAGGCGAGGCGGGTCCTATGTGGCGCCGGAGGGGGCGGGGGCGACGGGAGCGCCTCGGCCTCGGCCGCCTGTGCCACAGCCGGAGGAGGAGGAGCAGCCCGACGGAGGATGTCGTCGGGTTGAAGGAGACACGGCCGGTGGGCGAGGCGAGCCCGCAGCGGCAAGATCTCCACGCACCGAGGTGGTCCGAGGTGGCACGGAGCTCATCCGGCGGCTATGGAGGAGCTCGCACGGCCGGCCATAGAGGATCTGCGGGCGAGGTGCGGCCGGGCGGGGCGAGATGGGGAGCGGGCGCTGGTGAGGAGCGGCCGCGGCAGGCGCGGCCGGGCCGCTGGGCGAGGAGCAGCCGCCCGCAGATGACGACGACGTCCGCGACGGTGGGATTTGGGGCTCTTTTTTTGCGCTATCTGTTGGAGAAGGAAGATTTTGGGTGCTCCTCTCTCTCCCTGTGCGTGACCCAAAGGTTGAAATGGGTATCGTATTTGCATCTTCACTCTTGGAGTCAGTCTAAGTGTAGTGACATACTGAACGCGGTTTAGTAATACTCAGTATTTTTTTGGTCAGTTTTGCTTGTGGTTATTCTACACCTAGAGCTATAGAATAGCAATGTCGAACTGGATGTTATAAATTTTGATTGATCTTTCTTAAATTTCAGTTAAAGGTTAAAAGTCTGATATAAGACAACTGTAAAAGTCTATTTATTCAGGGACAAGGAGAATATTTTCTGTAAATCTTCAAATTTCAATCGCAAATTGGTTGGAATGATTTTTTAGGTCTAGCGCTAGCAATCACATCCGTATATATCACTGTGTTGCGGCTAGCAGCAGTTTTTTTTTCTCCACACACCGGAAGAAAAAGTGGCGACAACCGCGACCGAACACAGCCGTAATATGTACAGAATAGCTCGCTTCAGCTAAAAATCGTTTCAGTTTATAAGCAACCATCTTGTTCGCTTTAGCTAAAAAGCTGTTTCAGTTTATCACCCGCCAGTATTTTTTTTCTCATAGAAAATTAGCTATTTCAACCATCTTGTCCGTAATATGTTGGCTTATCAGCCGACTTATAAATCCTGCCGAACAGCCCGAACGGTATTTTTTCTTCTTATAAAAAATCAATCGTTGCTATTGTATTTTAGTTTATCAGCCGCCTTATAAGTCTTCTTTGAACAACTTCTTATGAGGATATTAATTTTGGTCGTCAATGGGCGAGAAGAATTCAAGGGATTGAATGTGTGCATGTCCCGTTTATGATGTATCGAACGATTCAATCGTCTATATTTTTTTATCGGTTCACATATGTTTGGTTTTGGTTTTTAAAACATTTGATCTTATGGCATGTCTTAGATTTTGGGGTTAGTTGGCAGATTATGTTTTAGGACTATACTTCGACCTTGATGTTCGATAGAGCTCTCTTCATCTAGAATATCTATTACATCAGCCAGCACCGCTAGAGGAGAAGACAATAGAATAATTTAAATAGAATATTATTTCTAAAATAATTAATTATTTCAGGTCTCTTTGCACTCAATTTTCAGGAGCAAATATGCCCTTAATTCACAGTGATAAGCTTCGCCTTCACAATAAAGTGGTGGTGATAAATTTTTTTTTATCATATATAGCCTTTTATCATTACTATAAGAAAGGGGAGCCATAGAAATTTCTAATGGGCTCGTTTGTGTTTTTGAGTTTTGACACTACTGATCCATGAGTTGATATAATAGAGTATTTCTCAAAAGTCAAATTAGTACACTGATGTGAGTTCTAGGAGACTGTAATTGAAATCACGAGTATTAAAGTAGTAACCAAGAAAATAAATAATAAGAATATAACCAAATTAAGTTGATATATTTTAGAGCAGGCGGTGGAACAAAAATGAGTGCTATCTCATCAAATAATCGAATTATCAATTGTCTATGTCATCATCAACCCGTTGACGCGGTACGCAGTATGCTAGTTTAAACCAAAGCTAGTGTGGCAGTGTTGTCTAGTGGCAGCAATAGCATGCAGAAACATCCGTCGGATCGGTGGATCAATGGTGCAGATCGAGGCGCAGTTCTCCCCGTCGCCGTAGGGTTTTTCTGCTCGCTTCTCTTACGAGAGCCACCTCCCCCGCAGGCCGCAGCTACCCCCCACGGCGACGGCCGCCATGAGAGCCCTCCTCTCCCTCTCCCGTCTCGCCCGACGGCTTCCAGCTTCTCTCGCCCCTGTAAGGGCGCCGACAACATTCCTCCTCCGGCACATCCATGCCGATGCCCCTCCGCCGCCGCCGCCGCCGCCGCATGACACTTCGCCCTTCGTTTCCCGCATCCTCGAATCGGAGCCGAGCCTGACCCCTAACGCCGAGTCGGAGCCAGCATCCGATCCGACCCTCGACGAGTTCCTCGCGCGCTTCGTGGCTGCCTTCCGCCCGCGACTCGCGGCTGCCTTCCCCAACCATGACCGCGACGTGCTCGACGAGATGCTCCGCCTCGTCGCGGAAGCCGTGCTGTGCCGCCTCACCGAGGCCGACCCGGGGCCCGACGCTATCGAGCTCAATGACGACCTCTGGGCGGCCGTATGGGAGGTCAGCGCCTCCGTGCGCGAGGCTATGCGCCGGGATCAGGTCCGCGCCGACCTCCGCCAATACCTTCACTGCGACGAGGTCAAGGAGATGACGCGGTTCGCTGTCGATGTCGGTATCCGCGGTGCCATGCTTCGGGAGCTCCGCTTCAAGTGGGCCCGCGAGAAGCTCGATGAGGTCGAGTTCTACCGCGGCCTTGATGACAAGCGCGCTGAGGCCGAGGCCGGCGCCAGCCCGGCGCCTGCCCCGGTGCCGAGGCTGACCGCTTTGCCGAAGAGGAAGGGGGAGGTGAAGTTCACGATGTACGGGCTGGACATGTCTGACCCAAAGTGGGCTGAGGTGGCGGAGCGAGCGGCCGAGGCTGAGGCGCATTTTGTGCCTGAGGAGGCCAAGGCTGTAGAAGGGAGGGCGAAGAAGGCTGAGGAGCGGCTGCTGTCAGTTGACCCGAGGAGAGGAGATCCGGTGCCTGCCATTGAGGAGTGGAAGGAGGATCTCCGGCCAAACCGCGTTGATTGGATAGCGCTGCTTGAGCGGATTAAGTCACGGAATGTTGAGTTGTACCTCAAGGTGAGATCTTTGGTAACACTGAATGCTTGTGTGCATCATGCTGCAATGTTTGTTTGCTAGTGTTTTTTTCCTTTCTGCATGTAGTAAAAGTCTTCCTTTCTCCACAAGTTTCTCGCTGAAAACTACTTTGAATTTCACTGGGTGCATAGTATAGATTCTTTTTTTTAATTACCGTTGGGCATTAGTATAGCTTAACCTGGATAGAAATGTAGAGTTTGGTTCGACATTTTCATTCTTAGAGAAAAGAAATTTTTATGATGAGAATCATTCTCTGAAACAATAGTTTGGGGACATAGGGAGTTAAGGTGTATATTGGGCCATTTCGTCTGTTGGAGTATAAGTGAATTGCCCACCTTTCCCCATCAACTTAAGATTTTGGATTGAACTGCTCGGTGCATGCAACTCAATATGACATCAAAGCTAGAGGTCTCGAGTTTGAATCCTGGAAGGCACTGAAATATTTGTTGTCTGCTCTTATTCCACGTTTGAGGCCTGAGGGAGCCTCCACGTGATGGAGAGTGTTCGAGCATAAGTGAATTGCCCACCTTTCCCCATCAGCTTAAGTTCTTGGGTTGAGCTCGTCGGTGCATGCAACTCAATATCGTCCTTTGAACCTAGTGACACTAAGCCTATTTGGACCTCAAATTTCTGAAATTGAAGTGAATACTAGATTACACTGAAATATTTCATTCCAAACTTATTGTACTTGGGCAAAATAGATTGACAAATTGTCTGCGTAGTGATTTATGGTGTTTTCCATTGTTCTTTTGAGCTGCTGTGTCTTATCATGTCTATCGAGTGCAATCAAATTTGATCATAAACTTCTGGAGATCGTTATTCCCTTCACTTCAGACAAGGGTTATGACTAGAATTTCTGAAGATTTTAATGAGTAGTTCTCGTAATGTCCTCTCGCACGAGGTGATTATCATTTGACACACATTTGGCAGGAGTTCATGTTCACGAGTTATATCGTTTGATGCACATCTGGTTGCAGGGGAGGGAGGGAGGAGGCATTGATTTGAGGCTTCGCTGGGGGTGCTATGGGTGCCACTGGTCAGCGACCTGATGTTTCAGAAGGGTGTTATTTAGGAGAGAGGGCTGTCACTATTGAGCTCAAGGAGAAATTGGGGCATTGTTCATGTGAATGGGGATTTTGAGATATGTTAGTCCCAGCAAGCCTTTCCTACATTCAGGATGGGCACAGATTAGGCAATGCAAGCCACTGGATCGAGGCATGGAAAGGGAGCTTTAGGTAGATGTGGATTGGGGGAGAGGGAGGTGGGGATGCTATAGCAGTTACCTGTTGCAGGCTGGTGGGGCAGAGAGCGTTAGTGGCCTGGGGGTTGGCGAAATGCGGGGCCTACTTATTGTTGCCGAAGTCTGGTGAGGAGGCCTACGACATCCTGCCAGTGTCCCTTACTCCCCTATGCGACCAGGCTGATGAAGATGTTCAACATCTGCTCACGTCCTGTGTCTTTGCACGACTGTTCTGGTCCAGAATCTTTATACCGATGAGATTGCAGGAGCTGGGTCCCCGACAACATGAATATACGTTTGCAGTGTGGTGGCGCAAATCATCAATCTAGAAAGTTCAGAGGGACAAGAAGGGAGTGAATACTGTCTCTTGGGAGCTTGGCTACTTTGGAAGCACCGAAATCTATGTGTGTTTTGAGGTTGCCAGCCCAGACATCACTGTTATTCAGGTCTTCAATGAGGAGCACCATCTTTGGTGTCTAGTGGGTGCAAGTGGTCTTAACACACTTTGGGTCAACCAGTTAAACTTAGAGGATGACTTGTGGGATCCACATGTCATTGACTGTTTTAAATGAATTTGAGAGCCACGATTTAGGTAGTATTGCTGGAGTTGGAAGCAAAATATCGGTGGGTAGCATTGCTGGAGATGCTCTTATGATAGGTCGCTTGTGCGCACTGACGATTTAGTCAGGTTCACTATCTTCATGTCATGCCCCCCAACACACACAACCAACCACTCTCGTCGAAAACACTGTTTGAGTTAAGCATTTAAATTTATTTGGTCAGGTAAATATGTTGTTAGCCATGGTTATACTTATATGTTAAATCAATTGTTCAGTTACCTTTAAAAAATGAATTTTTTTCACACCACTTAACATATGCTACGTATTTAAACTTACAGGTTGCTGAAATTCTGCTAGCTCAAGAATCTTTTGAGGCAAACGTCCGAGATTACTCAAAATTAATTGATCTTCACGCTAAAGCAAATCATGTGGAAAGCGTAGAGAGAATACTTGGTAAAATGAAAGAGAAGGGTATTGCACCTGATATCATCACATCCATCATATTGGTCCACATGTATAGCAAGGCAGGCAATCTAGAGCAGGCCAAGGAGGCTTTTGAGTTTATTCGAAGGGAGGGTTTTAAACCAGATCTGAAACTCTTCAGTTCAATGATTAATTGCTATATCAACAATGGAGAACCAGAACAAGCAGAAAATCTGATAAAATTTATGAGGGGTACACATGTCAAACCCACTACAAAAATCTACACAGACATTGTACGAGCATATGCTCAGCGAGGCATGATGGACTGTGCACAGAGGGCTATTATGCTGATGTCACATGATGGAATCGAGCCTACACAGGAGATCTATGCGATATGTATAGAAGCATATGGACGTATTGGTGATCCTAAAAAAGCCTGTACCATGTTTGATCAAATCAGGAGGAGGTTTCAACACGAACCAGATGACAGTTCAATTGCTGGTGTAGTGGCCGCGCACATGAAGAAGAACCAACTAGACCAGGCTTTGCAGTGGCTGCTGAATTTGGAGAAGGATGGACTTGAACTTGGCGTCAAGACGAATCTCATGTTACTGGATTGGTTGTCTATGTTGCAGCTAGTTCTGGAGGCTGAACAACTTGTGCAGAAGATAAGGAAGCTTGGAGAAGAGCCCATAGAAGTCCATGTGTTCCTTGCCGATATGTATGCAAAGTCTCGCCAGGAAGAGAAAGCCCGCAGGTCCCTCAAGATCTTGGAAGAGAAGAAGAAACTATTGAAGTCTGATCAGTTTGAGAGGGTTATAAGAGGCCTTCTTGATGGTGGGTTCTCAGAAGAGGCAAATAAATACTACAAAATGATGAAATCCTGTGGCTTTGAACCATCAGAAACAATCGAGGTTGGTGTTAAGGCTAGTCTCAGGATTAGGGGTGGTTCTCGTCACACTGGTAGGAACTGAGGTTAGGGCCTGTATGCTGGTAGAGTGGCAGTGATCTACCTGGCACGCAGGCATGCAAGGAGAGATTCTGGTGTGAGAACCTTGTGGCACTGGCACGGCACCAAATTTACAAAACTCAGTGCTGAAAGATAGGTTGGCCATTTTTTTTCTGGTTATCAATTGTCGCGAGGCACAACGTTGCTTCCATAGACTATGGAGTTAATAGGTCCTGGCTTCATGATTTTGTTGTTTTCAGTGATCAGGATTTTTCACTTGTATTAGATGAGGTTTGAAGTGATTGTAACACTAATCCATCTCCAGGTTGTTCCAAGCAAAACATATATCCGCGAATAGCGATTATTGCTCCGTTCAGACATACACAATTATGTAAGTTAATAAATATTCCCTCAAAGATGTAAGTTAATAAATATTCCCTCCGGCCTCTGGTCACAATGGTTCACTAAAACTACAAATTATATGTGTAGTAGATGTGTAGATTTGCATGGAGAAAAAGGAATAGTCATGGAGTTGCACATTTTCTTTCATCTTCACTATCCGTTTTTGACGCAAGCAAGTTGATATTTCTTTTATTCAATCTATCTGCGTTGTACTTTATAATTCTTAAGAGAGAGAGAGAGAGAGAGAGAGAGAGAGAGAGTAAAGAGTAATGCACTTGCTTACCAATAAGTGGCAACCGAGCACGACTGCGCAACGAACAGTCGACGGCGATCTGTATCTGACTACATTCTACCATCGCATAGGCTCTCGTTGCCAAGCACTATAGCCACATACATAGCCTGCTCCCACTTTCAGAAAGAGCATCTGGTTCTATCTCGCTACATGAATGCATAGTGAAGGAAATGTCTTGGAGTTGGATGTATATATATACATGTGAAAAGGTGTCTCTTTGTGAGTGAAGGAAATGTCTCTTTGGTAACATGTCTACCTACTAATTCTTTCTCTAACTGTATATATTTTGTCGATGAGATCACTTAAGAGGTGTCTTTTAAGAACAGACATCGTTTCACCACAGAAACTACTAACATCACATACAAACTTGATCTTAACTAAACCACTAACCTTGTAGCACAGGCAACAGTAGAATACTGTCCGAAGCTCCATGATTCTTTCGACACCCATCACACCACCCTTGCTCGTATGCAGTCTCAGATCATTAATATATCAGCTAGATCTAGCGTTGGCACCCTTCGATTTGATGCGGGTCATCAATCTCGAGGATTTGTCGGCTCGGTCTTTAGAGATACTCACAAGGGTAAGGTTTACGTGCGTGCATTTATAGGGGTGAGGATGTGTGCGTTGTGAGCGTCTGTGTTGTACTATGTAATAAAAAAAGACAACGAGATTCAAAAGGAGGAAGACGAGGGAGGGCGGATTGTTTTGGGGATAGATACGACATGTTGGGTAGGTGCCCTTTTCAATACAAGTTGTGAACTTGCCAACCTTGAAGAGTGGCAAAAATCCCACCAAAAGCAAACCACCGCAACATTGGCAATGCTACATCACTTGGATGCCGCACCCAAAGGAAATAGACATGCGATAAACAACTTAGACAAGTTTAGAGACCTTTTTTTTTTTTGCTCTTGCAAGTTCATTGATCTAAGTGGTACAAACACTCAAGTTAAAGACCCACCAATGTATTCAACTCAGAAATCAGATTCGAATATTTTTTGCCACCAATTTCTTCGCTCTAGAATATATTCTTTAACTCCTACACAAATCTTCATCCTCCACAATACACAAAAAATTCTTATGCAGGCAAAGGTGGACAACATCTCCTCAGTTTCTCATGGCGGAAGTAGCAGCCCTCCACCTGGCTGCAAAGGTCACTTCGTTGCTCAACCTTCAAGCTGTCAATTTCCTCATCCTACACAAATCTTCATCCTCCACAATACACAAAAAATTCTTATGCAGGCAAAGGTGGACAACATCTCCTCAGTTCTCATGGCGGAAGCAGCAGCCCTCAACCTGGCTGCAAAGGTCACTTCGTTGCTCAACCTTCAAGCGGTCAATTTCCTCATCAACAATCAGCTCCCAGCAACATACTTCAACTCTGAAGATCTCTCAACACCACCAGAATGGACAATCAAGGGCTTCACTCAGAGATTCATTAATTTAACAGCTGATTCTTCAGCAAGAGTATTTAAAATAGATAGGAGAGACAATTGCACAGCACATGTGCTGGCTAGACAAGCCAAATCTCATGTTGGCCTTCAGAGTCCTTTTCTCAATTGCTCAAATTCAGAGCATAGTGTGTATTGCCCTATTATGGCGGCACTTACTGCTGTACCAGCTGAACATTGAGAGATTTTCTCCCTCGTAGCAGCAATATGCTGCTAAATAAAGTTTGCCCTTTTCCCAAAAAAAAAAAAAAAAAAAAAACTCCTATACAAATTTGAGATTTTACCAAGTCCATTTTTTGGTCCAATTTTGTCTGAAAACTTAAAAGACCAAAAATCTTTAGCCATTTGACTATCAAAAACCTTTCATATTGGCTACTAAGCTGGTTTCAACGGTGTGTCATTGATGCTTGTACCATATAGAGTTTTGACAAAAACTTGTAGTAAAGACCTTTCTTTTTACGACCTTAGGCTTATTTCTAAAGAACAATAATAGACAGAAACCATCTATAGGGGGAAAAAAAGACAACAGGCAACAGGGTTATCACATTCTCAACACTCCAAAACAAGTCAGTTTAGGGTACCACAACCACCAGAACCACAAGCAAGCCGCCACCAATGAAATCCGAGTCCAACATCCAGAATACAAGGGGGCGAATCTGCCATGTCACATTTCATAAGTTTACAAGCAACACCTCCCAACACCACTGATTGGACACCTATTACCACGCATGTTTGCTTGTTGGATAAAAGGCATCAGACCAAACAACAGTCGTGCTACCGCTGAGCCAGTTTCTTTAGGTGCTGAAACAACTTTTGCTTTATCCACTGTCGATCATATGGCAGAAATGCCTGAATCGAGTGATCATAACTGCATATGGAGGGGGAAAGCGCAGTTATTATGTTGTTAGTTTTGAACATGAACATGTATAAATATACTTCAAGCAACTTCGAAAATCTTAAAAAAGAAAAGTCATACTCACACCAGCGCACTAATGTCAGCTAGGCCATCAATGAAGTTATAGAGGTCACTGATATCATAAGTTATGTTTGGGACCATTGGGTTGATATCCCTAATTTTCCTTTCATAAAGCCCACAGATCCCTGCAATTAAAGTTGAATGTTATAAGTAACTTATGAACTTTAGAAGGGAAATAAATCAAGAAGAATCACTGCAGATTTGCAAATCTGATTTTTGGAAGAGCATAACCTGGATCCACATCAAAGTAGAACAGTAAAGTTAGTGGGTATAACATCAGGCCACCCAGCAACAAGTTTAAACAAAGAGGACTAGATCCGATCAAAATCTCTAAAATAAATTAATATCATGTTTCTATAAGATATAGTTAACTAGTTAAATATCACTGTTTTTCCCCCTGTGTATAGGATCATATGAAGACCACCATGGTCATACAAATAATGCAAACTAGGAAGTTCAATTTGAATTTTTCTGGAGCAAGTTATTTGTCAAACCATATGAAGACCACCATGGTCATACAAATAATGCGAACTAGGAAGTTCAATTTGAATTTTTCTGGAGCAAGTTATTTGTCAAACCATACATACCATCCAATGCATGATTAACTGAATTATAATCCATAAATGTTCTAGAAGCCCTGTTTTGAGATGGCTGCATCAGAATAATAGTGTGCCTCCCAGCCTGCAAAAAAGCAATCAGTCAGATCCATACATTAGCGCATGGCAAGTGCCATCAGTATCAGTGCATAAACTGGTGGTGATTCTTCCTATGCTGGAATATTCATAAAGGGAATAATAACACAAAAGTGAAGATTTACCATATAACCCATTTATTAGCTACCCAATACAAATACTTTTTATTACCTTTCCTTTATTTCGAGCAGCAATAATAATATTTGTATAGTCATCATCAAGTTGGCTTTGGACAGGATACACAGTTATGGCATCTAAAAACTTTTGATCTTTAAGACCCATATACTATGAAGGACACCAACCCAACACAGTGCCTATCAATATCGATGGTGTTATCTTACTTTGCATGCAAACAACAGTCTTTTTCCGAAATTATGTAATGAACAACATTTAAGCTATTATAACATCAAGGTAGACACCTTTATTATATATATTTTCTTACTTCTTACAGAAAAAAAAAAAGTGTTAAGCTAGAACTACACGAGGATTGAAGAAAATAAAGGATTTAGTAGAAGGATAAGAAGGATTTTCTAAATGCTCCTTTCAAGTACTGAAAGCTGAGCACAGCTATTTAAAGGTTTATAGATTATAGCCTAGCTCCCTAGATGCCTATAGTGCACGTCTAAGTAAAGAAGCATCCTGTAGGAAAAGCACAAAGGAACAGTAAATAATTTGTTATGTTTTACAAACTAGAAGCAATAACCTAAATAAGGCACACAAAAAAAAGTCTAACATGTCACCAGTCTATGAACAATAATCCTTGAAACAAAGGAAAACGCACAATGACCTATCACCTATGAGTAGTTGAGTATGTAAAACTCATTGATAAAATAACTAGATGCAGAATAAAGTATAACAAACACATCTTTATTTGAAGCTTAAAATAGTAAATAACATAATAGAGCATAAAATCAGAGACTGAAAAATACAGTCGGATACAGGGATTTCCTTGGTATACAGGAGTCCCACCAATCACAATAGACGAAATTACAAAATGCAAGTTAGTAATTGTGCCATTTGCTAGCCAGCACAACAGGCCAAGTCATTATAAAAGACCTAGTGGCATTCATTTCCCAGCAGTGCGCAGTCTGTGAGCTGACGGTGTAGCAAGTTTGAGTAGTTGAGGAAAAATCAGAAATAAGGTAAGAAGCAATGAAATCAAGGGTATTGGCATAAACTGGCACAGGGTCAGTAGGGGATGAGCTTGTGCTGCCTTTTCTTATCCATGAAGCATCACATTGGGTTTTCAGGTTTGTTTGGCAACCTTTGTTATCTAGTAATCATAACTCCTATGGTGCCATACTGCCATGCTGTGATGTAGCTTCAGTGTCAAAGCATCTGCTAACTTTTGGCATAAATATCAGAAGCTACAAAAAAAAAAAAAAAGAGAAACTATCATATCTCAAAGTAAAATACAGCTGTCTAAATACAAAACAACAGTTCCACATATTATAACTGAACATTCAGAACACTTGATTTCATGTTCTCAAAAGAAAATTAAGTTTGACATACAAAGTTTAGTTAGCAAATGACACATTGCAGCATGTTCATACAACTAAAATAAGTCTATAACCTTACATATCAGAACATAGAAGCAGAGTCATCTAAGGATATTAAGCTTATAACCAAGTACTTTTTTATAAATCACAGAAGGGAATAAGTATGGACCAGAATGTTCACGACATACTCCAATACTCCATAGATATGGCCGCATTCCCAATCCTCAATAAACCAGAACCCAAACAAGTCAACAAAAGCAATAGCAGATCACTTGCTTATCAAAGCTAACCATCCAACCACCGGCGCCCAAACAAGCACAGGAGTGTACACATGTACACCTGATAAGTTTTTTTTTTTTCCCAAAAAAGAATCGAAGTTAGTCGGCATAATTCATGTATACAATTGTAGTTAGATTAGGTCCAATTCTCCGATTAAACTAACCATCGAACTACCGGCGCCCCAACAAGCACATGGGTGTGCACATGTACACCCGATAGTTTTTTGGGTACTAAGAATCGAAGTTAGTAGGCATAATTCATGTATGCACTTGCGATTAGATCAGGTCCGATTACACACAAATAGCTTAGGTTAGGCTTTGGGTGCTGCTCGGTTTCGCACAGCAGGAAGGGAAGATAAGGGCCGGGCATACCATCTCTTGGGTGCTCGTGGGCCGACGAAGACCTGGGCACGGCGGCGGGGCGGCGGCGGCGGCGGCGTAGTCGTCGGGGAGAGAGAGAGAGAGAGAGAGCACGCGGGGAGAAAGAATAGCCCAGTCGGGACCTGTTCGGTCGAGGGAAAACGCAATCGCATGGGCCTTCTACTGGACATGGGCTATTTATGGTTTCAAAACAATTCTTTTGAAGATTTTTCTTGTTTCTTTCTTTCGTTCTGTTTTTTAAACTTTATACTAGATATATAAATATCCATCCATTGTATGGAAACATCACAACAATATATTACTTTAAGTGTAAAATCGGTTATAAAAATAATTCGTGTTAAATCGAGTCTTTATAGAAAGGAGTTTGTGTTAGATTTGGATTCTGTATCCGTTGCTTTTGAATGCAAAACGATGTGGGAAGGAAAGCCGAAGTGGAGTCCGGGTATGATTTGGCATCACCGGTACATGATTATTAGCTTATTACTTTGCTACAGCCACATGCAAGATTTGGATTCCATCATGCACACCTCCCCACAACGGGTTTTAATCACGAAAACGGAAAACACCGCCAGATCTTCTTCACCAACTCTGGCGCCTAGGCCACCGGCCTGCCGCGGTGATCCAGGGTTTCATCGGAGTTCTGTGGTCATGGCCGCGACAGCGCTTCAGCTAAACCCTAGCTTGCCTACGATGCCATCTTCTCCCTCCCCTGCCCCTGTCGCCGCCATGGTCGTAGCCACCACCATTGTCAGAGATCCCCACCCTAACTAGGCCCAGCCGCCTCCACCATCGCCAACTCTCCTAAGCCGCCGCCTGCATCCCTACCGTCTAGCCTACCTGTCTTCCCTGCTAGCCAGCCATTCTATAGCCCACCAGAGTTGGAGAAGGGAGATAGAGCTCATCGGAACCTTAAAAAACACCGGATTCAGTGTAGCGGTAGGAGGACTACAGACCTACCTAGTGGTCGATTCATTGGCGCCGCTGATGCTACATCCACCATGGTACGCAGGGGAGCTGGTGGGACGCGGGCACAGGGTGGGGCACGAGAGCAAAGGGGAGACCACCGGTGAGGTGTTCGCTAGAGAGAGAGGGACAGGCCTTAGCAGGAGGAGGCGGGTGGGCAGGTAGGTGTGCGGCGAGTGTGCCGAGCGTGTGCGCTCTTTAGTTAGTATTTATGTTGCCATATTTACTAGTCCTATAATTTGTATTTACTCTTTTCCTGAAACACAGAACATTTTTTGGTTTTAAATTAGTGGAACAAAGATGGTAGTGTTTATTAAACATTGCAAATAAGTAAAGGGAACATGTTTTGTTATATATTCTATTAAGTTGGGATTTTTTTTCCTCATGAACCTTGAACATTTTTCTCTTGAATATGAACATGGAAGATTTATTCTAAATATGGAACAATTATGCCATAAGGCCTAAAGCAAGTACAATGTACGGCTCAATAAAGAAATGTTTCAATTTAATTGGAAAGAATTCTTTAAGAAAATATGGTCCAAATGTACCTAAGAGGAGAATTGTTATAAAATTTTATGGTAAGAAACACAATGGTTCAAACTAATATCATTCTAGTATCAGCCAAAATGGCCAGTATATCTGGTACCGGTACCTAAGTCTATAGACCAGTACATGAGTAGTTACATCCTATTCTAGCTTCGATATATACCAGTATTATATTTAATCTGTTTAAATTATAAGACATTTGACTTTTTTATTTTAATTTTGGCCACTGCCTTATTAAAAAAATTTATGTAAATTATCACTTATTTTGTTGTATCTTGCTTTATTAATATTTTTTAATAATGACTTAAATTTGATTATGTTTGTATACATTTTTTTTGAATAAGACGAGTGGTCAAACTTGACTTCAAAAAAGTCAAATATCTTATAATTTATTAGAACGGAGGAAGTAGTTAATATCAACCACTTAGTCAATACGAAGTCATTACATGACTAGCGTCAAAACTCAAGTAACAACCCATTTGACGTGCAATTTTATGAACTTGTAGAACTATATATTGTCGATAGCATACAAAATCTAAGCAAAACTAGGCTGAAAATCATGAAGTCACAGAGAGACGGACTTGCTATGTCTTCATTTTGGTCACCCCTCCTCCGACATGTGATTTACTCCCATCATTCCAAATTATAAGTCACTCTGGCTTTTCTAAACACATAGATTTTGCTACGTACCTAGATATATATTATTATGTCTAGATATATAATAAAAACTATGCATCTAGAAAAATTAGAATGATTTACAATCTAAAGCGGAGGAAATACCTAGGAACCACGTGATTAGCATAACAAAATGATCCAAGTAAGTTAACAAGTTGAGTCAGTGAATCTGATGGTCCAGGCAACCTCATGTCAACCTATTCTATCAGATTAACCGTCATTGCTATCAACACAAAAAAAGTAAGCGACCAGGAGTGTTAATGTGAAAGGAGGTGACACATGGTGAAGATCCCAATCCAGCCCACTTAAGTGGCATCAATGTATGGGGCCAAACTTTTGCATCACTCTATTCCAACAGACCTATGGCTATGATAAATATCCCATGGGATAGGGACATTATTCTAAGCACGAAAAAGAAGAAACAAGTAGGCTAAGCCCCACCACAATAAACTTAGAAAGTAGGACTAGAGGCAAGGTGAGAGTGCCCGTGAGAACCCATAGCTATCGGTTGCTTCTCATCCACTTCATATCTCAAGGATGCAACTCAACTTTGAGTGAAGTTCTTATCTTCTATCACTAATACTTAAAGTCTCATTTATATCTGTGATGTACAATCAGTTTTACTTTTTTTTTTGTTTACAAGTTCCTCTATCGTGATAAATAACCTTTCATATTTATTATGATTATCTATATCTAGATATATGTGCTAGAACCATCTGATTTAATGTAATCCTAAGCATACTTGTCCACTATTAGTACGCAAGAGAATAACTTAAATATGGTAGTCTATTAAGCCAACTATGGTGGAGAGCTTGAAACCACACGAATACACATGGCAAGTGGTCAAGACCTGCTTAAGCTTCCGCGTGATCATCTACAACAGCATTGCAAAATAAAACTCTTGAGTACACAATATACTCCGTAAGACCTATCCAACTAGGTGGAAATACCTTCCCAATTTTTAGACTTTAGTGGCGGAGCCATACCCTGTCTGTTTGGCGACAAGAAGAAATCACCTGGACGCTATGCATCACTTCCGTGGGAAATCAAAAGGCCCAGGACGCGGCCCATGGGGCAAAAGGCTGGCCGCGTCCTTGGACCTCAGCACGTACACGCGTTTACTTTTGGCTTTTCGTATTCTAATCTGTATTCGTCGATTGGAGCTGAGTAGTTTTTTTGAAACCTGCAGCCTGCCCCTTCGTGAGGGTAACAGGCAACATTTCATTAGATAAGCTGATCCTTACAAAGGGCAGAGCATAGAAACCCGGGGGCTACATGAAACCAGCATGACTGAGAAAGCTGGTGGGCAGACCCAGCAAGAACATGAGCTACCTCATTACACTCTCTGCTTACATGAATAAAAGAGAAAACAACAGAAGAAATACAAGTCGTTTTCTTGATATCTTCAACAATGATTCCAATATGGGAGCGATCCTTGTATCTCGAACGGAGCTTCTGAATCAAAGAAAGACAATCAGATGCAATTATAACATGGCTAAAAGGAAGCCCCGAAATAAAGAGCAAAGCCTGCCTGAAAGCAATAGCCTCCGCTAATTCAGGGTTTGTGATCTTGTCCATACCTTGTCTGCAAGCAGCCAAGAAATCTCCTCTGTGGTTCCTGATCACAATGCCCAATCCCATACGGTTAACTTTGTGGAACACCGCTGCATCAACATTTACCATAACCCATCCTTCCGGCGGTGGATTCCATTTCTTCGGCTTACAGGAATCACACCTGTTGGAAATGAAAGGTTCATATATGTGCAGCAACACCATATCCACATATGCAAGCGTTTTTTCAACTATACAGTGAGGATGCACTTCATTTTCACCATTTCGAACTGCATTTCTAGCTTCCCAGATATGCCAAAAGGAAATCACCAGTATGATGGCCTCTCTCTCTGTGCAAATAGCCAAGGTCTCAAAAATCCATTGGCGAGGAGACACAAAGTGTTTGATCAAACTCCTGAAACCACTTCTTTTCTTCACCTCTTTCCATATTTGAACAACATATTGACAATTAAGAAATGCATGTCCAACAGTTTCAATTCGCCCACAATGGCAACACAGATCATCAACTGAGATGTTTCTTAGTTTGAGTTGTTGTCCAGTTGGGAGGCAATTATGTGCAAATCGCCACAACACAATTTTCATCTTGGGTGGAACTTTGATACTCCATAGACTCTTCCATTCTTTTGCAGTACATACCTGATTTGATGATTCTCCCTTACCCTTAATGCTAGCTTTTAGATGTACTGCTTCACTTTTAGCCATGATGTATGCTGATTTCACCGTGTATATGCCCGACTTAGTGAAAGGCCAGGATACATAATCTGGGACCTGATTATGGCTCAGAGTGATATTTAGAATGCTCTCAGCATCTGCAGGATTAAAGCATATGCGTACCAACTCCTCATTCCATAGTCTGGATGATGCATCCATTAGAGCATTCACTGTCAGCCCATCAGGTATTTGGACAATGGGGTAAACAGGGTAACAGGAGGCATTAGGAATCCATTTATCCTTTGTGATTCTAATTCCTTGTCCATTACCCACTCGCCAGAAGATGCCACGATCTAGGAGGCTTTTCCCAAACATCAAACTACGCCATGTATAAGAACATGACCTTGTGGGACCAGAATCCAAGAAGGAACATTTTGGATAATATCTTCCTTTGAGAACCTTTGCACACAAAGAATCAGGTTCTGTTATCAACCTCCAACATTGACGACCGAGCATTGCCTGATTAAAGATCTTCATATCTCTAAAGCCCAGTCCTCCCATAAATTTTGGAGTTGTCAACCAATCCCACGAAAGCCAATGCATTTTCTTTTTGCCTCCTTCAAAACCCCACCAATAGTTTGAAATTGTTGCTCTCATTGTATCACAAATGCAATCAGGCAGATGAAAACAGCTCATGACATATGTGGGTATGGCCTGTGCCACAGATTTAAGCATAATTTCCTTTCCTGCTCTAGATAGAGGCCTATCACTCCAACCCTGTATACGTTTCCACACTTTCTCTGGAATAAAATTGAAAGCACTTCTTTTTGAAGGACCAACATAGGTTGGCATGCCAAGATATGTAGTCTGGAGGGCTTCATTATGCACATTCAGAGAATCCATTACCTTTTGCTTAATATCAGCAGGACAGTGTTGGCCAAAGTATAGGGATGATTTATGCAAGTTGATCTTTTGGCCCGACCCTCTGCAATATGTCCCTTTTAGATGACCAGCTTGTTCCTCCTTCTTCAATAAACAAGATAGACCCTCATTTACTCTCACAGAATAACGGACTGAGGAGACACAACGCATTACACTGTTAATCCAACCCTGTGCAAAGCCAAGCTTTTGAAGGACACCATGCAGGTAGTTCCACTCAACACGGTCATATGCTTTCATCATATCAATTTTAAGTGCAAAGAAGGGGGTTTTAGCCTGCTGACGTCTAATTGTGTGCATGCATTCATAAGCTATAAGCACATTATCAGTGATCAGCCTTCTAGGAACAAAAGCACTTTGCTCTTCTGCAATTATACTCGATAGTAACCCCTTGAGCCTGTTTGCTAAAACTTTTGATGCAATTTTATACAGCACATTGCATAGACTGATTGGATGGAGCTGAGTAGTTAGAAACATGGTGGCGCCATAACGCCGTCGGTGGACGCCAAGACCGGGCGACGCGGTGAGGCGCAGTGATGCTCGTCCTCGTGGCCGGTGTCATCCGCCCGGTCTCCGCTGCCCTCCGATCAATCACCACTGCGTCTACACTTGCAGTTTGAAAGGTTGTGAAGTCAAGGAATCTCGCCGATTCGCCATTTCTCTTTGGTAAAATTAATCCTCGCTCTTTGTCTTTCTTGTAGAAGATTACTTTCTACTTTTATAGCTATTTTCTAACATCACAAATAACAAATTGAGGAAATTGTTAAATCCTATGCCACCGATGCTTTGGAATGATTGTCTAGTTACATTCATTAAGCGGGATTTTTTAAAAAGTTAATAAAGATCATATAATCAAGACATTTATATCCTTCAAAAGCATCGAACAAAGTAGTAAAAAATAGCATTGTAAGTTTATGAAAGTCTTTTATGCCTAAGTCATAGGTGTGGCTTTGGAACTATTATATTATATTTAATGGATGGTTTCAACTTAATATATGAATTTAAGCTTTATCGTGTTACTTAGCATATATATTGAATCATGTTGCCAATTTTGCGATGTACCAAATTGTATATGAAACTTTTCTACCAAATTGTATATGAAACTTTTCTGACGGCATACCGGCCTAAGGTAAAATCCTAGATTCGCCACTGCCAATTCTAAACGGTTTGCTAAGGCTATTTTGTAAGCTGGTTTATTTGTCTTACAGAAAAAAACTATTAAAAGGTCATCCTTATATTCAAGTTTTATTAGCAAATCATATTAAGTTTATTATTTAACCATTATAGATAAGCATCTTGAGCTACATTGAAACGAGATAAACAATCAGAATATCCAACTTAACTTTTTTCCATCACACATTCATCATTACGTTCTAGTCACTACTATGAAGGTAGCAATATGACAAATGTTCTCCATAACTGAGAAGTGTGTGACTCAAATTGATGTACATCCAGTTGGGCAAATCCAAACATAAGGTTGAATGCACCCCATTAGGTTTCTACTAAAGCCATCATTCCTAAACTTACATGCATGAGGCCTGAACCCACTGACCGCCCTGAAGAACCCACTTGGCTACCCTCAAGAACCCACCCTACTAGTCCCATGAGTTTTTAATAGACATTCTCCGCCTCCGACTACCATAGGGTAGTGTGGTAGTTTAGCACACTACCACCTTAGAGAAAGAAGGTACTAGATTTTCATGACACCCGTAATACCAAATATGTGTTTGGTATGTTCAAACTTGACTATAGCAACACAATTTTCACATGCCTTAATTGACACAGGCGTGACCGTAGCAATTGGAGTCTCACTGTATTGCCCTCTCCACAATCAATATTGTATTGCCTTCTCCACAACCAATCTTGGTTCCCACCTGGTCTCTAGTTAACTATCCATCTTAGTTAACAGTAGCAAGGAAGGACCTATTATTGACCGTCATCGCTCGACTACTATCGTAATCCCTATAGCTCATGTGACGACATAAGACGATCTAGGCCAGTCTAATCACAACAAAGATTTGAACTATGTCAAGATCATATATGGCCAATGTTGTAAAAAGTGTAGATTCTAAATGTAGTAAAAAAAGATAAGATTGTAATTATTAAAGATTGTATAAACATAGGTTCTATTAGCTAGAATCGTAGAATCAGACCCTTTAGTTAACATCATAAAATCACAAATTCTAATAACTTGGAATGCAATCAAACTTGAGATATCTTGACTTTCCATAAAGTTAGAATGAGGAGTAATTGTTTCCCTTAGCGCCTCACGTGGTCACACCATCTTCCTGCTTCCCTGAGGACAATTTGTGATCCTGCTAGTCGTACACTGGTGTAAGGACGAGGACAAGCTAACTTCAGCAGAACCCAATTCAAAGTATATTTGTTGGTGGGTAACCATATATTATTCAAACCCTTATCCACCTTATTAGCTAGATAGGGTATGTAACTATGTATAATTCTTTTTATCCAATAGAAATGGTGACGAAAGGGTATGGGAAGTGGATTATCCATGGATAAGCCTCTAGCTTAATTAACCATTTATTAGTATAAATAGGTGGACCGGGATAATACAAAGTACAGGGACCCATATCTTAATTTTATTGCAATAATCTGCACAATGTTGGTGCCTGCTATAATGAGTCATCTCCAGCTAATTCCAGTCAATTTAAGGAAGTGTGAATGGGAGGTTTTAAAATTTTAGGGTCTAATTTTTGACATGGTATATAAATAGCAATATTAATCTACACAAAGCTATCGGGTCACCTCAAACTAATTGCCGTCTATTATAACGAGCCATCTCCAAGTCAGTCAATTTTACAAAAAAAAAAAAAAAAAAATGTCAGCACAAAGTTCTCAATTTTAGAGCTGGGCTTTTAATGCAGGGCCCACATTTAATCTAGTTGCACCATTCTGCACAGATTAGCCTGATGTCATATAGATCTATCTGCACAAAGTTGCATAGTACTGTTATAATGAGTTATTTCACTAAGTTTTAGTTAGTTTCACTAAAATTTTAAGGTGCGAACACAAAATTTTTAATTCAAGGATCAAGCTTTGATAGAGTTGTAGCAAATATGTGTCAAATCTATATATAGATCTCTAAACCTGCTAAAAAACACTGCTGATCAATAATAACAAGCATTTCCAAGATACATAACACTGTAGCATATACTGATTTCCACTGCAGCATACACCAGTTACTGTAACACCTATCTTTTTTTTTTCGGTCCCCTTCCTTTCGGTGGAAATCATGCTTATCCACAGTAGCATACACATATTACTGTAGCACCTATCCTTTTTTTCCCATCCCCCTTTCTGCCAGCAAATCACTTTTTTCCCCACATTCGCACGGGGCCTCCATCTAGTATGTTAATAGAAACTCATAGATGATGTAACAATCCTTGATCAATAAAGCCATCTAGTATATTAATAGAAGCTTATAGATGATGTAACAATCCTTGATCAATAAAGCTCCACTTGGTGTTTCAAAAAAATATAAACTCATAGTTCAACTCGTAGCAATGAGGATATGAATAAGATTGAGAGTGAAGAATGAATAATGATGATATGAATTTAGACATGAATAACATGAATTTATCCGTATCCTCTCAGTGGCAGCCTGGCAGTGGCAGGTATAATTGAAGGACATCAGAGGGGGTGCAACAATAATTTGAAGGACATCAGAGGGGTAAAACAAAAGGGGTGTCATCAGACAGGCAAAAGTGTCGTAGTATTACCATTTCAACATTTTACGAGCTGTATTCCTAAAACTGTAGGATACAGGCACAGGTTACAACATATGGAAGCACAAATAAAATACTGACAACATTAATACGACAAACTGGATTATAAAAACTACCGTTACAAGAAAATTAACCTACCTTTATAAGAGAACAAAATTTATGGTTTTTCTTCTTTCATTTCGTCACTGTCCAAACAATAAGTCCACATATGGCTTCTAAATAAATATACAGCTCACAAATGGTTTTCTCAATACTGCATTGTAATTTCCTCGAGGGCGAAACTAGAAGAACAACTATTTATTTCAAGGATAAAAGATTGTTGCAAGCATCCATTTCAGTAACATGTGAGCTCAAGATTGCCTGACCCGATGGATTTGCTCCAATGGTCTTCACTGCAGCCTTGAAAACTGCTGAGCGGAGGAAGGTATCCTCCATTTTCTTTAGAGTATCCTCAAGAACTTCAATACCCAGGCAGCGTGACATGATTAGCCGCCCAATAACTTCACCAAAGTGTGCTGGAGCTTTCGGAAGGTCGATAGCAAGATCATCCAGAAGAGACCCATAAAGCAAGCATCCAGTTTCCAAGTCTGCCGTCTTGAAAATATTCTTGCTGTGAAGGTATTCCAGTAGCCTAACAAGAGGATTGATGGAACTGGCACCTTTGTCAAGAGCAAGATTAATGGCCTCTTTAACAACTTCTGGGTAGTATTGAGGACTCTTGAGCTCCTCAATGCACTGCTGTGCTTCATCTAGAATACAGACGTGAAAATATTCCTCAAGAAGAGAGACGGTCTTCTTTTCAAGACCAGCAAAGTTTGACTTGGGAGCAGGAGCTGGCTTCACAACTACAGGAGCTACAGATGGAGCTGGTCCAAGTCCAAGAGAATAACTTGAAGGACGGGATATTGGACCACTACTGCCCACAAGTGCACTTGTCTTCCCACTAATTAGTGCTCCACTGATTTGAGGAAGTAGTTTAGAATTGACAGACGATGGCTTATTCACTAACTGGGTGTGGCTGCGGGATGAGTTAGTTCTGGATTTAGAACGTGGAACTTCCCAATTATCATCATCTAACCCAGGCATTCCAGGCATCTTTCTCGCTCCAGGCATCCCAGGCATCATGCCACCAGTTCCAGGTCCATTCATTGGGAAAGCTCCAGGTGAGAGTACCCCTCCTGTACCAGTTCGTCCATTCCTCATGTTTGTGGTCGACCCAGGTCGCAATCCAAGTTTCATTTCTGCCTCTGAATGAATTTCACTGATTTTCTTGGCTTTCATCTGAGAAATAAATAACATCTCAGAGTCAGTGACAGCTAGAAAATTCAACCCAGTTTGTGCGTAAGAATAGCAAGCACCGGTTCATGGAGAAAGGCATATCGCACTGAAATAGACTAGTGTCATGGTCAACTATCAGCATGTGGAACATGTATCTTCAACTTGCAATGCATGTTTTATTCCCTTTATTTTACAAGACACTAGTGTATAGTAGATGCTGGCACACAAAACACTAATGCAAATACGTTTCAAGATCGGAGCTGAGACATTTACCTCCTCACGTCGAGGTACCCAGTTGTTTGAACGGAGATCAAGGACACCGCGTGCCATGAACCTCAAACGTGGTGCCAATTGAGTATTAGTTGTAAGATCTTTTAGGCGGTTGAAGTAGACATCATTAAATCGACGAGACTTTGGGTTCTCATCCAACTGTTTACCAATTGTGTTGAAAAACTGACAGATGGCCTCGACATTTTCCTCAGCAGGGCATGAATTGCTATCAGAACCCAGCAGCTCCTACTTACAGCAAATGAATTAGAAAATATTGACAGTGATAAAAGACAATGTATGTGGAGAAAGGCGTTCCAGTCTAGAAGTCTATTCCCACTGATGGACTAGAGGAAAAAATTGATCACTAAAGACCCAGCCATAAGAGCATCTCCAGCAGCTCTCCTTTCTCATCCCTCATCCCCATAAATCTACCATATTGGGGGAGATGAGCCAGTTTTACTCCTCCAGCAGCTCCCCTATATGATCCCCTTTTATTGGTGATCACCAATATATCCTCCATCTCCCCTCATATAAAGGGGGAGTTGCATCTCCCCCAATAGCTAGGGTCCACCACTAGCTTTCACTATTTTCCACACCATGCATGACTATCACCTTCTTTTGACAGGTGGACCTATATGTATTGGGAAAGATTATTGGTGATTTGTTGGAGCACCTCCCCCAATAACCTAGAAAAACAGTATTGGTGATCACCAATATCACTCTATTGGGGATGAAATATTGGTGAGTTGATGGAGATGCTCTAACTATCCAGCTGAAGAGTACAAAGGATACGCATGTAAGCACCTGAACAATGTGATGTACTATCTTCTCTGGCACCATTTTTTGCTTCAGCAGCTCGCCGATAAGGCGAATGTTTCCAAGTGTTCGAAGCTTCACAAGCCTTTCTTTATCACGTTTCTCCATCTCTTGGTCTGGACCAGTCAATTTCGCTACCTCAGCCCGTAGGTTGCCAGCACCTTCAAATGCCTCTTGACAATTGTTCAACAGTACACGTTTGAATGTAATCTCTCTACCACCAGGCTCTTCATCAGAAGGAAATGATGGTAGGCTTTTATTGAGTTCAAAGCATAGCTGAGCATACATCTGACAGAATGTGGGCTCAAATACAGCCTTCTCAAATATGAGAGTAATAACATCCTGAACAGACAGGAGAAAAGAGGTCAATCACAAGGAACTGATAACAATAAAGCCAACAGAATAAAGAACTAGAAATAGACAAACCTTCAAAATATCAGCTGCAGTAATTCCTGCTTCTATTAATTGGCCCTTCAGAAGGTCAAACTTCTCTGGCGTCAATTTGTTCAGTATTCTGTGTCATGAATAAATATTTTTTAAAAGAAACCCAATCAAATTTGACTTCTGAACACAATAGTACAGAAAAAAAATTGATACAAGTACCACAAAGGTTAAAAAAAACTCTGAAATCAAATAGTACCCTTTCACGGTTTTTAGAACTCTCTCCTTTTCAGAGAGATTTCCTCTCTGGATTGACCATGGGACTTCAGCCTTGATAAGAGCAGGGGTGGGGCCAGTCTGGCGTAAGATAAATCAGGAATGTTGATTAATGTACTTGAAATGTTATGTGGATGTGGCATTCATTCTAATATCACACAACAAATAGTTCACATGTTTAAATTTTATTATGCGAATTTGAGCAGGTCATCCAAACATTAAAACATTTAGCATGTGGCTGGCTAAGGTTTCAATCAGACAAAGTCCATACAGCAACTGCATCAGCAATTCAGCATTTACATTGGATATATGCTTATTTTCATCACAATTGCCTAGATGCTTACAAATCAATTACTGCTTGAAAGTTGCAACCAGGCATGAGGCATGTGATAATGTGAATGCACAAAGAAGGCACTTTTCTTCCATGGATTTTTTTCTACAAAATCATATACACAAATAGTAGTTACAAAAATATACAGTGACATACAAAAAAAAACATGATAGGACAAATGTTAGTACTCTGTTTAAAGATACCTGAGATTTAGCAGGAAACTGGGAGCTTAATTGCTCTTGCTGTCCACCTGAAACACGAGATTCCTTGGCTTCAAGGATTTTATCCCATGACTTCTCTTCACTAATAACTGGGGAAGTCTGAGAACGTGAACGCCAGTCACGACTGTCTGTCTCAGTATAGCGGTGTGATTGAGTTTGTACCTATCATCAGACATGGGATAGTATAATTAGGTGATCTTAAATGCAACACTGAGGAAAATTAGAGCACTGTGAAGGAAGTAAAAGCTCCCATCTTAAAAATAAGTGGAAGAGTTCTCACATTTGAGTCACTGCAAGCCCAATTTTGATCCTCATGTTCCTCTCCAATAAGTTCTACATTAATATCTTGCTGAAGTTTCAAGATTCCCTTGGCTATATCAATAATCTGCAAAGTAATTTAACCAAAACATGGACGGAGCGATACCACTTCAGTAAGAGGAACAGAAGAAACACGCAAAAATAATATGAAGTCATTTCGAGATACATACAGTGACTGATATTAATATAACGATAAATATCATGCTCCCTCTATAAGGAACCAACTATTGACCAGCCCTGCTTCTTTATGCAGGTTAGGAACTTAGGATGCCACCAAAAATAAATGTGCCATCAGTTTTCCTAACATTGCTCAGATCTATGCTTTATGAGGTGTCGCCTAGTCATCCAAGCGTACACCATCATCACAGGATGCCACAAGGTTTTAGTTACACCGTCACCTAGGCTAGGGATGGGAATGGACCAGGTTAACCTATTGGGTAGTTGAACTGACCCACAAAAAGTAAGACCAATGGGTCAGTTCAAAGTCTACAAGCATGGTTCACTTGCAAGCTTTTTAATTTGATGCATTGCTAATAATCTTAATGTGTTATCCTGGTACTTCTCAATATTCTCATCTTTTCTACAAGCATTGATAGTATTCATAGTCCATGATAGCAGAAAAAAATTTGGGCTGACCTATGCTAACCAATGGGTCTGGGGGGGCCATAGTTTTTCTAGGTGAGATGGGTCGACCCATGGACCCTAAAGTTAGTCTTGAGGCCATGGGGTTGGGTCCAAGGCCAGGGCTGGGTCCACCCATTCCCATCCCCAGACATCCAGGTGTACCCTAAAGTACTAAACACATGACGCAACAATGCCTCAAAACCTTGCTCCACTCACAAAAATGAGGCAGCTTTTTTAATAAAAAAATGTCTCAAAATGTATTCCCAAACACTATCGTACAGAAACCAACAGCCAATGTTGTGAACGACACTCTTCCATGAATGCAACAATTAAATACGAAGATCTTACTCCCACACAAGTTGGGACGTTGGGTAGGCCAGACATGAAACCCAGTAAAAGCAACAAAAGGAGCGTAAAACAGAAGTTGTAAGAGTAACAGTAGTAACAAATAAGTGCAGTCTGCAGTACCAAAACAACCACCACTACAACAAGAGCAAAGTCTTTTAGTCCAAAGCAACTTGGCTAGGGTAGGCTAGGATAGAGTTAAATCAACAGGTTGCTTAAATGACATGAGAGACGATGAATACACTACACCAGATCACCTCACTTTTCCTATTTACCTTATATGATACCTATCAGGATAAGCAGTGGCAACATTTGATAATCAATAGGATATGAGAATTGAAGTTCAGATAAATATAAAATCCATTTCATTTACTTTAAAATTTCCAATTTTAATACACACCTCCCTGAATTACCAACAGATTTTGTTGCCTTGCCTTTCATAATTGATAAGAAAAAAACTGATAACACAAATAGATGTTGGCTGACAAATAAAAGAAAATTTCTATTATGAGAAGACAGTGTTGTCTCCACTTCCTAGGCTCCTAGCTCTCAGAGGGAGCAAATGATTACAGCATGATATGCTATGAGTTGGATGTATGGTTACCCAAGAGTCATGAGGAGTTACTTTCACTATTTCATGTATAATGAAATAAATAGCTAGATAAACAGAGTAAGAATGAATAAGTACCTCACGCATTTCAAGGAGTTGGTCTCTTGTGTACCGAACACGCTCAAGAGGTTCAAAACGTGAATCTCCAAGCTGCAGTGCATTATTATGGAAGTCAGAAAGGCAAAGACAAGAATACAACAATTTTTTTTTTGTTGCATGCAGAATTAAATGGACGGGCAGCAACACATACACAAATTCACAAACAATATGCACGTCGAACTTGGTCAAACAAGGAAACTTGAGTAGAGGACCGTTACTTTGGCCCATATAGGCATCTAACGGTCACAGCACAGTTTAGTGTATCATTTGCTTTCAGTGTTTTACTGACAACAGCAGAGCTTAGCTAATTTAGTGGAAATTCCAGGTAGAACTCCACTAGGTAAGCATTCAACCATGGAAATAATTATATCACAATACGACAAACTATGTAATATTGCATTGCCCTAATTGCAGTTGGCGTTTGTCTTGGTTCTCTTGTGGTCTTAATAAAGATTTGTCATTTGTTGAATAAACAGGGGCAGATGTTTCTAAACAAAGATAGCAAAAGTTATCATCAGAAGTTTTAAGCAATAGTTCGTATAGGTGTACAAACTCTTATGGACAATGCACAGTGCGCATGAAAATATAAGATCATGGTAACTCTAAGAACCAGAATTCTATAATTCAGTAAATGGTACTGTGTTAGTCAATTAACCTAACTAAAATAATTGTGCTGTCCTTTTTAATTAGTTTTCCCATTTATACTGTGGACATTATTATAGCTTAAATATAAAGAATGCAACTGTCACAGGCCTTCCTAACACTGTCACTGGTGAAGCTAGATGAGATGAAAAAATGAAGCAGCACGGCAGGAAGGAAGGTGTCGACTACTGGATCGGTCATGGAGGAATTTGGGCCTCGTGGAGTATGTCAGCGACTGAGCATCACCCCAATCCGAAGCCTTAGGGAGTGAGTAGCCCACTATGGTTGGTACAAGGTGAATTCCATTTGCATGTAGAACTTGTCTTGTGTCACTGAACTCGAACCTGAACCGGGTGTCAAACAGTGGCCTGCGGACGCAGTGAGCTTAGCTCGAGAACCACTGTAATATGCTATCTACATCCTACTAGTACCCTAACACAATTTCTTTTGATGCATATATAGGGTTGAAAGCTATGCAAGATATATCATTCAAATATATGCACTAAGACAGTTCATGGAGAATTTAATTGAACAAATGTGGTATTGTAGATATTGGTGCATTTCTCTATAAACATGTGGTCAGAGTTGGAGGATTTTGATTTAGTAGTACAAAGATAAATTGGACTACAATTTGGAATTGATGGAGCAGCACACAAACTGATGATTTTCGAGAGAGAAAAGCACACGAGCTGATGAAGGGTTAACCTAGTGGTAAAAGGTGACACTTTAAGTCATCAATAGACTTTAACTATGTAAGACTGTCCAAAACATGCAACATACATGGAGATGCAGGTTCAAATGCTGAAAACAACAGTAAATGAAAATGGTTGGTGTTTGATCGGTCTAGGTGTCTGGCACACTATCATTTTTATAAGAGGGCCAAAAGGCCAATCACGACAGAACATCGAGTGTGTCACACATTGGTAGTCTCTGTGTAGGTTAAACCCAACTATTGATTCCTCGCTTAGTTCCATGTAAAAAGAAAAAAGAAAAACTGTATATTGATCTCCTAACAAATATAACCCCATGTGATTCAGTCGGTCGGCTGCAATGGATGGCCCAGTCGCGTGTCGCCTGCAGCAGCAGCAGCAAGGGGCCGGCGCACCGTCACAGGCCTGCCCATCGGCTTCTGCTTGCACCCCACCGATGAGGACCTGCTGCTGCACTACCTCTGCCGCAAGGCGCTCACATGCTTGCTCCCCTCCCCGCCAGTGTCATCCACAACATTGACCTCGGGAGCCTCCACCCATGGCACCTCCACCCTGCCGCACCAGGTATCTGTGACACGTGTGCCACACTGCCACTACACCCCCACATTGCCAATCATCCAGTCGCGTCCATGTCTTACTACGAGTACAATTTGAGACAGCGTGCTCCATTATGCGGAACTTGTCGTCAATCGAACACGCGCTCAGCTTCTTGTTCTCAACCAACAACCACTTTGCACCCTTAGCCTCCATCTCTTGTTTTGGAGCGTGCTTCATCTGCGTCATCTCGTCATCCACCTACGCTTTCTTCTTCGTTGCCATTGGAAGTATTCGAATCCTCGCGAGTTAGTGACCCGCACGGTCGAACGAACCTACAGGCAAGCTGAAGCCAACACCGACGGGGAGTGCTTCTTCTTCTGCCACCCGGCAACACAGTGTGGGCACAAGGGCAGTGTTGCGGTCAGGGCGTCCGGCATCGGAGTCCGGAGACCGTCCGAGAAGGAGGCCTCCGCCGCCGCCGTCGTGCGCGGTCGCAGGTGCTGGCTGCGTTGGGCAGGAAGGTATCCAACAGCAGTGGGACAGGTTGATTATTCAGGTGGACAGGTGGGGTTGGGTTGGATCTCTCATAAACTGCGAGTTAGGGGTGGGTTCAACCCCATTGGCAAGCCTAGATTCGTATGAACAAGCATGGACGGAAGTTTTTTTCGTGCTCTCTCAAGAAGAGAAGAGATTAAGCACAACAGGTTTTATTCTGTCCAAGAACCAGCCATTAACATAGTATATTACTCAGAAAATTGTGCAGCTAGCTTTTGGCAGCTTACTATACCAGTCATGTGATTGATTTTTCTATCTAAACCTAATGCACAAAATATCCATTGAATTTCCATTGGATAGAAGTTTTAATTCTACACAACTGACAAAAATGGCAGTTACTGGGGTTAAAATATAGGTCATACCATGGTAGCTGAACACTAACTAGACAAACAAATAAGCTCCATTCTTGTGTCAGTAACCCATCTAACCAAAATTGTAAGCAATATCAAAGATGATTATATATAGTCACTAATTTTCCAAAATGGCAAGTTGGCATCAACCAAACTCAATCAAAAGCATATTCAAATTCAAGTATGACAACAATAATAGCTAGATCCTAAAGTTGTAACTGGAAGAAATCCATATTCCTACATGATATGCTCTGCTTTATAATCGCAAAGTACAGCAGAAAGCTACAATGCTACATAAAGAAATAAAGAAATAACTATTAATAAGTGTACCTATGAAGGCTAAAACACATTGTGCTATTTTTCCTCCAAAAGCTAAAGTTCCAACTCTATTCAGGAATAATCAAACCATTAGTCATTGTAATGGTGGAGAATTAAACCAGCATTAAAAAGTTCATGCAGCTAGAGCAACCCTGTACAGGTGCATTAACATGCCCCAACAACAATGTGTCTCCTCTCCTTTGTGTGCAGTATACATCGACTCCAACAGCAGCTCGACGCCAAATTAAGTTCAACAAGCTTTAATTACCAAATCGACATCAGCACCAATACGACCCAAACGGCAAAAATGCACAATCCCCCCCATAATCCATATCTCGCCCTCGGAGCCGCAGCAGGCGCAAACCCCAACCAAAACCCTAGCACACCCCACCTCGCCCCGCCCCCAACTCCAGATTGAGCGGTCACCTTGGCGGCAAAGCCAGTCGATGAGCCGCCGTGCGGCCGGAGGAAGTCCCCGGTGCCGGCGGCGGCGAAGGCGGTGGGAAAGAGGCGGGGGCCGCGCAGGCCGAAGCTGCCGCCGCCCGGGCGCAGGCTGATCACCGGCTGGTCCGTCGCCATGCTCACTCTTCTGGTCCGAACGGAACGAAATCGACGGCCCAGCCGGCGCGAATCCGAGCGCTAGAGGGGCACACGAGAGCGGATGAAATCGAAGCTTTCCGTTGAGCCGGGGACCGGCCTCTATCGGAGAGGAGAGGCCAAGAAGGAAGAGGAGGCTGCGCGGCTGGGGTGTGGGGGTTTATCGTGGAGACATTAGGCTTCTGGTACGCGGCGGGCCGTTGGCACGGTCCTATCAGCTTCCCTTCCTGCCCGTAAAATCACTGTATAGAAGCCGAAGCCGGTATGATCCATTCAAAAAAAAAAATCCTAAATAATGCATCCGTGCCATAGCATACAGGTGTGTTTGACAAATAGGAGTATTGAACTATTGGTTGATCTCTCATCTATAGTGTTTGGTTTGGTTTTATATAACGTTATTAAAATTGCATTGAATTGCATTTATTTTTGTCTCTGTCGTAACTGGGATCTTATATATAATTAGAAATAATGTCATGCAAAATCGATACCCCTTTCACGGTTGTATAATTCTCTAGTATAATAGTAGGGCACTCATCATATTCATGCAAAATCGATACCCCTTTCACGGTTGTATAATTCTCTAGTATAGTAGTAGGGCACTCATCATATTCATTACCACAAAACTTCTCTAGTATAATAGTAGGGCACTTATCATATTCATTACCACAAAACGCATCATCGTCGCCCGCTGAGGCCCCTCCATTCCCATCATCTTTGCTGCTAGGTATCGGATCCTCGCGACCTTGCCTTTTGCAGTGTTGTGCCACCGTTGCCCTGCAGTCCTCAGCTCGTCGCCATGTGTGTGTTCAGGAAGCCCATGTATCTATGAGGACGGCAACGATGAGGCTCTACTACCCACGAAACATGGAGCACCCAGCTGCGACACACACAAAGGCCCATACATGGTGAAGTATATCATAACTCTGGGCTTCTAGTTAAGTCTCATGACTGTTAATTGTTATCATTAGTGGTGCTTTTTAATTATATTTGTGTTCTCATTATAGTTTTTCAACAAAACAACACTATGATGTTTTTTTAGAGCATCTTCAACATAAACCCGAAACAGAGTCCCTAGCCTACATCTTCTTGATGCTAAAGCCAAAAAAAATCCAACACGGCTCTTGCTTAGGAGTAAATCCGTACTTTGAGTATCTCTAAATCTTTCTTCTCATTTTTATCTTTCAGAAGTACATAAGAAACTACTTTGTGGGGGTTTTTTCCCGCACTAACTCAGTCATGTGTGTCATTTTTTATGTCGACTCCGATCTCTCCTGCAATTTGTCTATCCTGTTCCTGATTTTTTCTATTGGGTTTAAATTAGACGCATACAATCCACACATTCCATACTAACACCGTATGCACACACACATACGTACGCGCACGTACACACGCAAAAAGGAGATTGAAAGACTCTAATCTCCTATACGCTGGAAATGTGCGGTATCACCAAACGCACATGCACACGTGTAACCTATCAATTTTGAAAACACCAGAATTTAAATCCTGTTGGATAAGGTCACTGAGCTAATAAAGGTCTTAAGCGTCCCGTTCCCGACTTGGCAGGAACGCTCGTCGCTGCCGCGGCTCCGGCCCTTCCCATTTTTCTCGGAATCGGCTCCGTCCCTTCCCTGTGCCGTCTTAGGTGCTCCCCCCACCCACAGGTCCGTTGATTGGAACGACTCTGTGTCCGGGAGCGCGCGTACCTCTTTCTCACTGCACGTACCAGTGCCCATATGGATGTGGCAGCTTGTTTTTTTTTTTTCCGAGTGAACTACGTGGCAGCTTATTCAGCAACCGAGGCCTAGCACGGTTTCTTTCTAGTACCGCCACCAACCACCATCGCACATTGCATGACCGCACGAGGCCCGTGACCTCATCCTGACTCGGATCCAACGTACTTAGTAGTTACTTTCGCTAGTAATAATTCCCGAGTCCGACGAAGGACGATGATCACCTCTGACTTCTTGGCTCCTGATGACGGCGGTTTATATAGCTTTAACCTCTATAAACCTACTGCATATATACAGTACGACGGCTGGTGCCGCGCTGCACGTTACAACGACCCACCAGTCCACCACAAGTAACTCTCGAGCCACCGCATCTGCATTATCTTGCCATTTCTCTCTCACCAAACGCACTGACATTTACGCTTGACAACAGCTAGCCGTGTCCTTCACTTGAAGCAGAGAGAGCAGAGAAGGAAAACATAGCTGCATGCATCACTGTATGGCTTCTGCGGCTTGCTTGATGTACACTCCTTTGTCAATTTAATTAAGTGATAACAATGCCTATGCGTTGTGTAACCTGTCGCGCGTCACTAGACCAGAATTCGGACAGGCCAAAGAAAGCGCAAGTTCATTCAGAACAGCAGAGCCGCTTGCTTGATCTGCTGGTGGTTGCTGCTGCCTAGCTTGCGCCAAACTGGCTAAACATATGATATAGCGTGAAGAGTGTGCTGACTTCGATTGGTTCCTACAGCAAATCAGAATCTTGCAGCCGCAGTGAACATGAAGGAGAAGGATGTTGGTTGGGAATTTTGGGACCTGAGAGGCCTGACAAGTGGGGGAATAGTGTACGCCTGATGAGAGGCTGGACACGGGGGAGGCACCAGCTGGCGATCGAAATTGCGACGTGAGCGCACGCAACTAGCAGAATATCAAAAAAAAAGGGCCTACGGGTATGCTTGTAGCCATCGGCAAAATCGTGCATGAGAAGTGCTGGCAGCATCCATCAGCCTCGTTGGAGACTTGGAGCTCTACTATTAAAACCGAGTAGAGTAACCTGTGAGGACCACCAGCCAAGGGCGGCCAGGGTACCAGGTCTAACACACCACCTCGACATGCCTGACGTGCATGAATGAAACCGCGCCATTGAGGCGGTCATTGTTCACCAGGAATTTCAGCGAAACCACCTCGAAATATATAGAATCTCTGCGAACAGAGGCGATCTTCACGCTCACAAATCTAAAACCTGGACGGCGTCGCCGCTGGCCGCTGCTGATGACTGCATAGGCCGACCAGGTCGAGCCGATTCGCCGCAGCGCGCGGTCGGTCCTCCAAGTGCGTGCCGCGTCCAGCATGCCTGCGTGCCCCCGCACCACCGCCGTGCATTCTTCTGTCACTGCTGATGCGGCGCCGATCTCATCCGATCGGGGCAGATCACCGGCTCCCCGCCCCCTCGCGCGTCCAGACTCCAGCGTCCGGTTGGGTGGGTGGACCGCGTCCACCCAGGGGTCCCAGCACCAGCACACGGCACACCACACCACGCCTCCCTTGCTTGCTTGCCTTGGGCTGACAAAATCCAACCGGCAAGGCTAGGCAACCCCATCCACTTCACCCCCACACCACCATCCGCTGCTGCTTTCCGCTGGTCATCCATCCCACCAAACGTCCAGGATTTTTTTTTATTTTTCTTCTCTCGAAAAAAAAGAGAGAAAAGACTTGGGCAGATTCATGGAGGACGACAACGAAGAAAACAGGGGGCTGCTGCGCGCACGGCTGCCGGGCTATAAAAGCCGCTCCACCCCTCGCTAGTTCACCAGCTCTCCACCAAGAGCTAGCTATATACCCGCAACAGTTCACTACCTAACGCCACCTGCTTTTACACCGCGCCGTGCGCTGCCGCCGCGTCGAGCTCGAGCTCGCGTCCGTCCGTCCCAGATCCGCCGTGCTCCTCCATCGCTCGATCGCGCAAGGTTGGTTGTTGCACTCGCCTGCTCGATCGCCTTTCTCTCCTTTAATTTTCCTTCCCGCCTGGGTTTGGGCTTCTGGATCACGAGGCGCTGGTCGGGGGGGATCAATCAGTCAGTCAATCAATTCGACTGTGTACAGATGAAGATCACGGTGCGGGGGTCGGAGATGGTGTACCCGGCGGCGGAGACGCCGCGGCGCCGGCTCTGGAACTCGGGCCCGGACCTGGTGGTGCCGCGGTTCCACACGCCCAGCGTCTACTTCTTCCGCCGCAGGGACGCGGACGGGAACGACCTGGCGGGCGCGGACGGCAGCTTCTTCGACGGCGCGCGGATGCGGCGCGCGCTGGCGGAGGCGCTGGTGCCCTTCTACCCGATGGCGGGGCGGCTGGCGCGCGACGAGGACGGCCGCGTCGAGATCGACTGCAACGCGGCCGGGGTGCTGTTCCAGGAGGCCGACGCGCCCGACGCCACCATCGACTACTTCGGCGACTTCGCGCCCACCATGGAGCTCAAGCGCCTCATCCCCACCGTCGAGTTCACGGACGACATCTCCTCCTTCCCGCTGCTCGTGCTCCAGGTAAGGACAAGGAATCGATCCATCCATCTAACACCCTCCAGGGTTCGATCGCCTCTTGCATTTCACTAGAATTTTGATGATTTGATTGAGGAGGGGAAGGGTGGAAACTCGAAAGAGAGTGGGGGGTCAACGTAGGTAGACACGTCAGAGTTGTTGGGTGGGTCGGTGAATCCGTGCATGTGCGCCGTTTGGACAACATATGGGCTGGCCGGGGTGCCGACACGGATCGAATCGACCCGCCTGGAGCAAGCTGTCAAGTGTCAACGCTGTTTGACGTTGCTCCATTCCTGCGACAGCCAAGGAGTGAAGGACGATCTTCTCAGATCTTACATTTATTTATTTATTTATTTATGGAAGAGGTAGCGGGGGAAAAAAAAAAAGAGTCCAACACTTGCACTGGGCCAACGGCCAAGCCTCATAAAAATGTGACCAAAATCACTCGGTTTGCCTGCAGAGGATTCCGTCATAGTATAGGAGTGCTCTATATAGTCAAATGTGTGTTGAATAACGCGTGCCGTGTGCCACACTTAATTGCTGCTATAAAGCACCCCCAACGCGGCTGATTAGGATAGTTTCTTACCTTAACGAGGTTGTCACATAGACAATTTGATTTGATGATGTGGCATAAGAGTTATTAGGGACAAACAAGGAAACCGTTTCTTCATCAGGAAAGATTTCGCCTCAGCTTTCCAAAGTCAAAGAAACTACCGATTTCAGCATTGGGGCAGCTCCAACAATGATATGAGGGCTCTAAGCATTTCTCTTCACATGATACCAAATCTTGATCCCTACGTACGTGTCCGTGTCAGATGCGTACGAACAATTGCTAAAAGTTAACAATATTTGAGAGGTTGTCTTAGAGCTACTTATAAGTTGCTTTGACTTTTTTGATACATCTACTTCATCTGTTCCAAATTATTAGTCACTTTAATTTTTTATACATCTTTTTTACTATGTATCTAGATATAACAATGTGTCTAGATACATAGTAAAACGAATGAAACAAAAAAATCAAAGCGACTTACAATTTGGAACGAAAAAAAGTAGATGCTATCTATATCACGGTTTTCACCTTCTGTTTTGTTTTTGAATTTTAGGAATCTAATAAATATTAGATATTGGTAAGTTTTATATGGACAGTTTGCCATGACAAGGATTTCAAGTTAAACTTTGTCTATTTATTTATTTTATATTGTAAATAATTATTATATGATTATGGTATAATACATGTAATTACCATATCAAGTTTACATTATGATAGTTAACAATTGTTGGCTAAATTATTAGTAAACAGTTAAGTTTGAATTTTGATTTGCAACATTGGGAGAGAGCTAAAAATAGAGCTTCCTATTTATTTTATTCACTTAGCATAATCAGGGATTTATCAAATAACGGGCATGTTCGGTTTATTTAAAACAAGGGGGATTGGAAGGGATTAAATCCCCTACAAGTCAAATTTTTCCTCAATCCTCTTCATTCTCCCTCGACCTCCTCCATTTTAGGGCTAAACGAACAAGGTTTTAAGGAGCTTTTGAGATGCTCATCTTTGTGGAAATCATGCATTAGTTCGCTTTCCATGTAGGTTTTTTCCGGCGGGCGGGGGGCGGGGGGATAAGATTGTACATAAGTACGAAAACAACGAGGAGACATGAATAAGATAGATTTCTAACATGACTTCTAGGCCCCCACATAGGCGATAGGCCATAGCCCCGTACCATGGTTGGTGTTGTTAGGCCGAAACAATGAAACGTGACATGTTTTTCCTTGGAGTAAAGATACATGACAGCGACGTGCTACCACCTCGAATCTGTGCACAAGCCTATCCACGAGTCCACGACCTATGATGATGGCTATGGTCTGCCCTGTTTTGTCTTCCCGGAAATCTCGGCACCACCCGATTGCCAGTTCGAAAGATCTTCACTTTCTTTCAACTAATGAACAGATGCCTAGCACCGACGGAGTGTATCATTTTTAACTATACAGCACATGATGACACCTTCTGGAACACATGGATTGGAAACGAAACAACTCCTTTTATTCGTTTAAGGTTCGCACAGATCCTATCAAAGTCGTCACTCGTCAGGGCCAAACCGCACAGCTTCCCACGGTGTGACCCAGTAACCACTAACCACACTGATGAGTGATGAGTAAAGTGGGACGCTGCTTTCGTTGAGCAGGCAAATGTAGTTGCATGCTAGTTGTTCTTTACTTAGCAGGCACGCGTTGCTTGCTCGATCAAAGAAAACGATAGCCTAACAGGAGCGCCAGAAGGATTGTTTCGTGGTAGTTTAGATGTATCTTTCTGAGCCTGCAAACACAAAGAAAAGATAAAATCTTTCTAAGATGATTGTTTCTACTATAGAACGAACACTAATCCACAATGCAAAGTTGATGGATGATGGTTGTGTGTCGCTGTTTGGTTGGAGCCTTGCTAGGCAGCTGCGCAGCCAAGCAATAATCTGGAACCAGGCTGATGAAATCGTAGGCCTGAGAGCGCTGCCTGTGCCAAGCAGGTTACCATGCATGATCCCAAGCGGCTTAGTTGTCGGTCCCTCAGAGTCTTCAGACTCCAATTTTCTTTCTTCCTACGGTAGAGAAGAAAGATTGCCTGCCTCCCATCTCATTCAGTTACCTACCGGCATCTTGTAGTAATACATTGAATATTGATATTGACTTGGACTTCAGTCTCGTGCTCTCTCGTCTGTATTCTCTCTATTTGATAGGGACAAGTTACAGGATGCTTATATACTTTTTTTTTTTTTAAAAAAGAAGGTATGCATGAAACAAGTTCGGCACCTAAACCTAACCAAAATTATGACGCGCTTTTGCTCCAGGTGACCCACTTCAAATGCGGTGGCGTGGCTATCGGCGTTGGCATGCAGCACCATGTAGCCGACGGCTTCTCCGGCCTGCACTTCATCAACTCGTGGGCGGACCTCTGCCGCGGCGTCCCGATCGCCGTCATGCCCTTCATTGACCGCTCCCTCCTCCGCGCGCGCGACCCGCCGACCCCGGCCTACCCGCACATCGAGTACCAGCCGGCGCCCGCCATGCTGTCCTCTGAGCCGCCACAGGCGGCCCTGACGGCAAAGCCGGCGACGCCGCCCGCCGCCGTGGCCATCTTCAAGCTCTCCCGCGCCGATCTCGGCCGCCTGCGTTCGCAGGTCCCCGCGCGCGAGGGCGCGCCGCGGTTCAGCACGTACGCGGTGCTGGCGGCGCACGTGTGGCGGTGCGCGTCCCTGGCGCGCGGCCTGCCCGCGGACCAGCCCACCAAGCTGTACTGCGCCACGGACGGGCGGCAGCGGCTGCAGCCGCCGCTGCCGGAGGGCTACTTCGGCAACGTGATCTTCACGGCGACGCCGCTGGCGAACGCCGGCACGGTGACGGCCGGGGTGGCGGAGGGCGCGGCCGTGATCCAGGCGGCGCTGGACCGGATGGACGACGGGTACTGCCGGTCGGCGCTGGACTACCTGGAGCTGCAGCCGGACCTGTCGGCGCTGGTCCGCGGGGCGCACACGTTCCGGTGCCCCAACCTGGGGCTCACCAGCTGGGTGCGCCTGCCCATCCACGACGCGGACTTCGGGTGGGGGCGGCCCGTGTTCATGGGCCCCGGCGGCATCGCGTACGAGGGGCTCGCGTTCGTGCTCCCCAGCGCCAACCGCGACGGCAGCCTGTCCGTGGCCATCTCGCTGCAGGCGGAGCACATGGAGAAGTTCCGGAAGCTCATCTACGACATCTGATCTCCAGCTCCTCCCCTGAAGTCATCAGCACAAGGAAGCAAAAGCGCTAGCAAGAGGCACAGGGAAGGGAGGGTGATTTTCCAGCTTACTATTACCATTATTATTACTGGAGGGAGTAGGTTGCAGCAAGATTCTTTGATTCCACACATAATAGTTCTTGCACACTTTTCCGTTCCTGCCTGCCGTCTTTGGGCAGGGTGTATGTATACCTTTTGTGACGTACGATTTACGAGCCCCAGCAATTGTATGATCAATGAAAATTTTATACGTTCCGAATGATACAGATTAATAAGATTATTAATTAACTTATCTCTTGAGCCTTTTTTTCCCCTTATATAAGCATAGAAGAGTATATGGAGGAGTGGCAGGACAGTGATACGATTCAAAACGCTGAGTTGGATCGAGATCAAACAATCAGCTTGACAGGAGCTAAGAAAATAAGTAGTACTATTGGACGATCGAGAAAGTACAGCCTGAACATTTTTTGTTTGGAACTGGAGCTTTATTGAGCAAAAAAAGAAAAAGGAAAAAAACATACAAACACAAGAGAACAGAGGATGGGGAGCGAGTTCTAACTTAAGAAAGGAAGAAACGATGCGGGTAAGTATTCGACAACAAAGCTATGGATACACAATGTCTAGTGGATGCAACAAAAAAAAATTAAGGATGACATTCAGTCGCTTCATTTTGCAACAGAGGAACCTGTTTAGCTACTCCTAGTTAGTCTTTAGATGGCCGCTGCTTTTTGGAATTGGGTGTAAAATATGAAGTTCCTGCACCACTCTTTGGAATTTCTCAAAAGCTATTTCAGAAAGACGAAGTTGAAACTGATCTGTTAAATCTTCTTGACCGAGCACAGTCTGAACTGAAATTAGCTTATTTTTAGCAAAGGAGAACAGCTCAGGCAGTCTCTTCCCAAACCTGGCTGCACCAGTTACCCTTTCACATCGTGATATTTTTAGCAAAGGAGTATAGAGCCTGGACTTATCATGATCTGGACATGGTCACATGACTGGACCTTTCTTTCCAACGTGTACATGACTCATGATTGGACCTTCTTTCCAATGCGTACTAGTTGACGTCGACGACGAATTGAAACATTCCAAACTGGCCCGCTGAATAATTTGTCACCAGAATACGCTGTAGCACTGCACATTATCGATTGCACGACGACGGGAACATATCTTACAGTGCAGTACTATCCTCTTCTTTCGTGGAAGTGGAACGTCGTCTGATTCCATGGACATGGACTGCAGCGATCGGAACAGGTCGCACAAGTCCTCTTTTGTCTATGACCCGGGCCACATGCCCACATGCGTGGACAACGTGTGGCAAGGCAACAATCAAGAGGAGGCAGGATTAGGTCGAGTCGAGCTCCATTATGAATCGACCATCCGCATGTGCCTTTGTGGGGCTAGGCGGCTACATACCTCCGCCGCTTGTGGGATAGAGAGGTTGACCATCCGAAACTTTGCAGAGAGAGACGGGAGACGACAGGAAGGAATGCTCCTTGCATGGTGGCTGGCCGGTTGGTTGCAAGAATGCAAGTAGGTGACGGACACTGACACCTCACAACCGTGAGGCGGTGAGGGTGAGGCCAAGCTTCCTCCGTGCGAACTGCGAATGTGGCATTGTGCGTTGGAGTCCACTGTCCACACGGCACCGGCGCAATTTGCGATTGTTCAGTCGAGGTTGGTGGCATTGGTATCAGCCGCCCCAAGCAGAATTTATACAGTCGTCAACCGCAACCGGTTGGATCATCGTCGTCGGTATGTGCTGGCCTCTCCCATATCGCTGATGTTTTTATTTTCCCCCAGCTTGTGCACGATTGATTCTGCTTGCTTCTGGTTCCTAACTGCCTAGTTGGTAATAAAGCTGGCAAGTTCTCTTTTTTTTTCCCCCTTCTTTTAACAAAAACAAGATGGTAAGTTAACATATCATGCATCAACACAGACATAAACCAATTACACATAATTACACATGCACACAAGCACTGGCGGAGTGTAGTGGGGGCAAAGCTGGGCTTTGGCCCCCGTGTTCAACGCTGTTACACATCATACTCCTATCGGTGGTAGTGTTGAAGAAAAGGAACACATAAATCTATGCGTCAGTGTAAAAGAAAAGAACATAGCTACTCAAGTCCCTTTGTTTAATAAGCCACTGCACACAAGCACCGGCGATAAGATAAAAACAAATGTTAATCTCAATTATTGCATGGTTCTCATTATTAAGAAACAATTGAACCACTTATCTTGTGGGTCTAGATACTCACACCGGTGGCCTCGTCCTCATAGGGCGGAACCAGGGGGCAGGGGCCGTGCCCCCCACCCTAAAAATAATGAATTTTTTGGTTACTATAGAAAAAATAAATTTTGCATAAAAAATTTCAATAAAAATTCATTTTTTATCTAAAAAATCGAATTTTTTTTATCTCAAATTCAATAGGCATTCAATTTTTCATCAAAAATTCAATGATACATCATTAAAAAAAAATTCTTCTTGCATCTATTTACGATGTGTCATCTATTAGCCCCCCTTATTGAAGAGCGCTGGGTTTAGGGTTTAGGGTATTGCCTTTGAAATCATTTGTGTTTGGAGTCTAATTTTCTCTTTGCATAAAAATCTTGTGAGATTTTTAGAGCATTGCCTCTGAAATCATGCACTGAATCTATGATAACTTATATGTATGGAGTCTAATTACACGTAAGAAAACTAAAGACACTAATAGTCTTATTTTGGCTCTGGTGCAACTCTAGATTTGTCATGGAAAATTCTTTGTAAATAAAACTATGTGTTGTGTTATACTCCCTCCGTCCCTTTTTAACTGTCGTTTGCGCTTCCCAAGGAATAAATACCAGTAATTTTAATAAATATTAAATATCATCGATTAGTATCATAATTAGGGGGGTCTGCTCCACAAACTCTATTATAGAGCAGCTCCAAAAAAACTAAAGTTCGTGAAGCTCTCCTTTAGGTGCTCTCACAACTCCATACTTTTTTCTAGAGCTAGCTGAAATCGTTTGGCTAGAAAATATGCTCCATACTTTTTTCTAGAGCTAGCTGAAATCGTCTGGCTAAAAAAAATATGGAGCGGAGCGGAAAAACGTGAAGCGGAGTAGTCCCAAACACCCCCTTAGTATCATTGGAAAGTCTTTAGATATAGTTTTTTAACAAATTTACTAGGAAATATGCCCGTGCGTTGCAACGGGAAGAAATAAATCTTTCTAAATTGCTACTGTATTAAAAAAGAAAAAAATCATTTAATTGTGTAATTCTAATCGTAAAGTCTTTACACTGAGTTTATAAGGGTGTGTTTAATTACGTAGTATTCTCTCTTTAAGCGATAAAAGCTTAAGCGCCTTGGATTATACATGGCCTAAGCTTAGAGCCAGATTGCAAACAGGGAGTGAATGTAACGTGCAATACTTTCTGTCCACGAGGTATTTCATATTTTTTTACGGTGCCATTAGTATTTATCAAGTATGCTTCCAGTGCATAGAATAGGAAATAGAATTCAATCGAGATAAGTGCAAGAACAAGACAGGCCAAGGTGTAGAAATATAATCAATATTAGTGATAACTTCAAAAACAGACAGGCCAAGGTGCAGAAATATAATCTTATTTTAAAGGATACAGAATAGACTACGCAAACAAAAAAAAAAGGTAGATACACAAGCAATGCTTTAGGTGACCTACTACTGCACATAATATAATGTCCACTTATTTTGCTTCCTTTCTATAAACTACGGTTGTTCACACAAAACATTGTGCACTGAGATCAGCAGCCTGGAATTAGAGTTTCAATAAAACAGTATCTACCCATGTTGCAAGAATTAACACACTTCATAAAAAAAATCGATATGGGTCACTTTATAGAAATAGGTACGGGCATCACCTGAGAAAGTTCACTTTTGATCAACAGTTCATATCCCCTTTGTAATGCATCCTTTTTGCTCTCAGACACAATTTGCATGCCTACTAAGCCATTGGAATCGTCATCAATCACACCATCTAGGCATCTACTTAAATTTGTGATATAACTTCAGTAGCACTTTGATTGTCTGTAATATCTCACCCTGAACCAGAAACATCAACTATTTAAGATATATTTCTCTATAGAATAGTTGGACAGAGTAGCTAACTTGCCTCCATTGACTAAAAGAAGGCACATTGTAGTTTAGAGAAGCCAGATCATTCGGAGAAAGTGTGAGCAAAGATGGTGAAGTAGTTGCAGTAATGACCATCTCCCATTCTGTTGCAGCAAATTGATCCATTAGTAAAGTTTTAAGTGCATAAGTTTACAAAACATGAAATAAAGATAAACTATTTGAACAAAGGAAAACTATTATCTTGTCAAAAATCATTTGTGTTAAATGTTTTAGCAGCTCTTGATCACAATCAACCATGCCAAATATAACTGTTTGCATCACCCATTTCTAACTGCTTGCAACAAGAGGCATGATTCTCTCTGAAAGCAGACTGTAGGTGTTGACCAGCTTTAGAAACAAGCTTTGTGTCATCAACAATGAAATAGTGCAGATAAGGAACTGGATAAAAAAAGGGATGTGTTAGTAGAGGATTGAAGGTAAATTCAAACCATTTGCATGAACACACTTGAATAGCTGAATCTTGTCTAGAAAAGGGAGAAACGATTCACATGTCACAATAAGAATTGTAAATAAATACAATTATTCGTCACAAGACATCCAGAATCACTTAAGCAAGCTTCATATGTGCCCCTTCAGACTATTAATAATCTTCTTCCTGTCCCGAAATACATTGCCATGTCCATTTTTTCTTGTTAATGAAGTTAGTAAATACAGCAGAATATAACTATGCAAGGAGTACTCAATACAGTGTAGTGTATAATTCAATTTGCAAAGATACAAGCACCACGCGATTAAGAAAACTAAAGCAACACTAAATAAATCGACAGTGGATAGTAGCGGATAAAGTAATTGACCTGCAATTAGCATATAATTAGAACCTATACAGAAATACCTTTGCACTGTCATGCTTGAGGTCAGGCTTGTTCTTCCCACCAAGATTGGGATTGATAGACATGATTATGAGGCAAAGGATTCGCAAGGGCTTTTTGTGGGGGAGGAAGTTCGAGCTCGTCCCGATGTATGGACTCCGCTTCAGTTTCGCTGTCGAGCTCGTTCCCAACACGAACTCTACTTGCATTTTGTTGTGACAGGGGGGAGGAGCGTGGAGACGGAGCTGCGACATGAACTCGGTCGGGCGGCGGGAGCACGCGGTAGTGCCGCTCAAGGGGCCCATGACCAGCGAGGTGTGCCAGCGTGATGGGCTACCGGCGGCGCCGAGGCGAAGAAGGCTCGCCGCATCGCGGAGAGGGACGCTGCAGACGGTGCCGGGCAGCCGCATGGGCGACCGGGCGTGGCCTAGGCGGGCGGAGGGGCTCGCTAGCGCCGACGAATAGGGACGCTACGGACGATGCTCGCCGGCGACGCAGGAGACGATGGAACGAAGGCACGCGCCGGACGGTGCTGGCGGGAGTATGGGCCACCGACGGCGCCAAGGCGGACGGAGGGGGCTCGCCGGCCGTGCAGGGAGATGACGAGACGGGCGTCGCGGCGGCGGCGGCGGCGGCGTGGGTACTTTTTTTTCGATGGAGTGACGTAAGTGTGTCTTCTTTCGTGAGCGAGTGGGCAGCGAAACGGTTGAGTCTGATGATTGAGGCTGTCGCGGCGCTTCAGGGAAGGCGTCAGGACGGCGCCATGTCACCGATTCCGGATGGGAATGTGTGTCTGTGGCGTCCGGGACCCGGCGTTTTCATCCGGAATCGCCCGCGACGTCCGCCAGAGCATGCGTCGTAATGCGGCCATCTGGGACGCAGCGCTGCGTGGCGCAGGTCCCACAGGCGAAAGGAGAGAGAAGGCGCGGGTCCCGGCGCGTCTTGGCTCGCGGGACGGCAGCGCGCGCCGCCCAGGGCGGCGGGAGAAGGCGCCTGCCGGGGAAGCGCTCGCCGGAAGCGGAGGAAGGGGAGAGGGGAGAACGTGCCTGCCCGTCGGGACGCCTGCGGCCAAGGCCCGCCCCGCTCAGCCGTGCCGAGCGCCGGGAGGAAAGTGCCGGAGGAGGGCACGCCCGCCCGCGATGGGAGCGCCACCCGCGCCGTGGGGAGCCGCCGTGGCCCGCACGGGAGGGCCCGTGGGTCGGCGGTGGGCGCCACGCCCTCGCCCCGCCTCGCCTGAGACCGGCGGCCGCCCCGCGGCCTCGCTGGGCGCTTGCTCTGCTGCCGGCGGTTGTCCTCGCGTTGCCGCTGCCGAGAACGCCAAGGCTGCCGCCGCCGGGCCGGGCTGCCGCCTGCCCGCCCGCCCGCGGGCACTGGGCGCGGCGCTGTTGCCGGCGGGGCTCGCCGCGCTTCCACGCCTGGGTGCGTGGCCTGCCCGCTAGCAGGGGCCGGTGGGCCGCCTGCGTGGCTGGGCCGCGGCGCTGGCCAAGGCCTGCTGGCTCCTGACGCCCGCTGCCACAAGGCCGAGGTCCTCAGGCGCGGCTGCCGCTTTCAGGCAGGCTGTCAGTCATTGAGGTCCCGGAATGAGCGTGAGAGAGAGAGAAAAGAGAGAGAGAGGGAAGGAGGGAGGAGGTTTTATTATTAAAAAAAAATCGACAAGCGGGACCCACGATGATAGAGGATGATATAGAGTAGGAATGGGTGCGGGAGAATGTGGTATGGAGTAAAGAATCTTGGTGACCAGGACGGAATATTCCGTTTAGAGTATGAGTATGGAGGACGAAGAGTGCGGATAGCCTGAATGGGCCAGACGAAAAGAATGGACCGGACGAAATTTTAGGAGAGAGAACCTTTGTCTTTTAAATATTAGGTTTTAGGGGAGAGAAACCTTTGTCTTTTAAATATTAGGTATAGAGTATAGATATAGATTTAGAAGCATAAATATTGCACATATTTTCTACAAATCGAGTTAAATTTGTGGCACAAAAATCTACGACGACAATTAATAAGAGACAAAGAGAGTAGTTTAGATCACGTTAGGCTTGCAAGCGTGTTTGAGTTAGGAAACATATTAACTTCTACACGTAAAAAAGGTAAGTAATAAAAATAAATTACATAATGTTTCTAATGGAGCGGAGCCTATATGATATAAAAAATATTATTGTTCTTTTTATAAATTTGATTAAATTTAGAATGAGTTAACTTAGGACAAATGAAAATATTTCAGGATGGTGGAATAGCATAATATAAACAAAAGATTCTCTATTGTGTTTTCTAAATTCTTGTTGAAATTTAACCTACTTGTTGTGAATTTTAATTTTAATGTCCGAATTATTGCCGTGGGTTCTCAGTGCGAGAGCCGAGAGTGCTCTCGAGTCTTTCCACTCCTCTTCTAGAAAACACAAAAGCAAGAAAGGAGCCAATCTTAATTCTCGATCCATTCCCAGTTTCCCATCCATCAGAAGGCGAGGGTTATCTCGTACCTTCCCCGCCGTTCTCCTCTCCCGCAGGCCGCATCCGATAGCTTAGCGCAAACAAAACCCCGCCCCACACCGGCGACCGCGCGCCCATGGCTGCCTTACTCCGCACGGCAGCGGCCCTCGCGCCCCCGCCCTCGTCTCCCCTGTCCGCACGGGAGCCGCGTGGGCGGTGCCTGCGGCTCGCCTGCTCCCCGCCGCGCGCCGGTCAGACCGCTCCGGGCGTGGCTGCTGCCGACTCCGCACGTCTTCTGTCGTGACGGGGGCGAGGCTCCGGCGCCTCGCCGCCACCGAGGCCGACGAGGCCGCTCAGACGGCGACGCAGGTGAGGGTGGGTGTTCTGGTGGCCGTAGCTCGTGTAAATTCTGTCGTTCCTTTGTATCCAATGGATGGACGGGGTGGTTGCTTCAATTGTGAAAGATAGCTGTCAGATTCCTGATATCGTCGTCTTAAGAAAATTTGAAATAGAAAATATGAACTGGTGGTGACATATTGTTCATTCTTTGAACACTAGGGTTGCCTAATGTCTGTTTACTGATGGTAATGATCTGCATTCACTTCTGACTACGAATTGTTTGCCCTTACTTGTTAGGAGTAGGTAGATACACAAATTGTGTCGAAGCTACCACTTCTTTTTGCTATGTTTTGATTGTATATATGGCTGGGGATACATAAGTGCTGTAATTTGGGGGAATAAGCAGCGAACCTTAATTCTTGAGTTGTTTATCTTTCAGCATGTTGTTTGGTAAATCATTTTGTGGTATGAAGATTTCTGCTTTGCCTTCTTCAGTGCCCCGTAAACAGACCTGGTTAGTCAAGATTACTGATTTTTAGGTGGTCCTCAAGAAGTTCCTGATTTAGCAATGTAGGACAGTCGTGATACTTTAAATTTTATAGCGTTGTTGTCCATGATAGTTATTTTTTCGCTGGGAGACATTCTAAAATTCGTGTTATAGTTATGGTAACTTATCATCCATTTTCAATATAACCTTTTTGGATTCATAGCTCGCACTCACTAGTCCAATGTAAATTTCTTTTGAAGTTTGATCAATATTAGGGTGAGTATTGGGTAGGACTTTTCAAGTAATGACTGCCCGAAGTTTCACTAATTTGAAAGCGTTAGCTATCTGTTAGAAAAACCAGGGTGCTGCGCTTTATGGAAAACTACTGGAAAGTGTTGAAAAAAGTAGAGTAGTCACACCTGTGTTGCATCTTTATTCAGTGGAACTTATCTGTAATTGTAATAATATTCTCATGTGATGCCACCACTCTGATGGTGTGACAGCAATAGCAGTACCCAGCTGCATGCCTGTGCACTTGTGCTAATTTATGAAGATGCTAGTCTCCTGTTTGATCCTTGAAGTATAGCAAAATGCACAATCTTGTTGGTTGAGGACATTGATTTGTTGCATTTCATTATAAATGCCATTATGTTATTATGTTGCAATTTTTGTGAGGTTTTTGGATTTGAAAAGCTATATATCAGAGCCTTCATTCTAGCTTTAGATACAGTATGTCACTGATTGTGTGACACCTTTTCAGTAGTTAAATTGCAGTGCTGGGATGCAATCTTTCTGCAGATTACCTGACAGCAACACAATAATTCAAAGGAAAATGTTTTATTATGTTAGGTTGGAATTTTCTCTAAAGATGGCAATAGTGCAACAATATCTTGCTTTGCTGTGAATGCGTTTAAGAGCTGAAGAATTTCATATTGTTGCAATTCTATCCACGTCCATGTACAGATAATCTGTCTATTGGATGCTTGGGCTTTTTGTATGATGCTATTTTTCTTTGCTGCAGGAGGATTCAGAAACTGAAGTTACTGGAGATAGTGTTGCAGATGATGGTGCTGTAAGCACTGATGAAACTCCATCTATTATTGTGACAACCCTGCAATCATACAGAGAAGCTCTGATTAATGATGATGAAGCAAAAGCTGCAGAGATAGAGTCCTTTTTTAATTTCTATTGAGGATGAGAAAAACTCTCTTTTTGAACAAAATCACTGCTCTAGATGCCGAACTAGCAACTCAACGAGAACGTATCTTGAGGATCAGTGCTGATTTTGACAATTTCAGGAAAAGGACAGAAAATGAGAAGCTTAACATGATGGAAAATGTGCAAGGGGAACTTATAGAGAGCTTTTTGCCTGTTCTTGACAACTTTGAAAGAGCAAAAATGCAAATAAAGGTGGAAACAGAGGGAGAGGAGAAAATAAATAATAGCTACCAGAGCATTTATAAGCAATTTATCGAGATTCTGAAGTCACTAGGCGTTGAAGATGTCGAAACTGTTGGCAAACCATTTGATCCTATGGTAAGCTAGTCTTAGCAAAATATCATCTAGATTAAATCCTGAGATTTGCATATTCCACTTAAAGTTTTGTTGCTGCACTACATATCTACTCTTACATTTTTAGTATTTCAGTGTAATCGGGTGGTAGAATCTAGTGACTATTTAACTTTTACCACAGAAATGCTAAATCTTTATAGCTGTCCACATCCGAGCATTTGCTAGGATTTTTTTCCTTCTAAATGATTCCTTATTGCACCTCGTCTTTCAGCTACATGAGGCTATTATGAGAGAAGAATCATTGGAGTATGAAGAGGGGATCATTCTCCAGGAGTTCCGAAAAGGTTTCAAACTCGGGGAAAGATTACTTCGCCCAGCAATGGTCAAGGTGTCTGCAGGACCAGGCCCTGAAAAGTCTGGAGATGATGACTCTACAATTGTCGAAGATAGTGTGGCACCCCAAAAGGTTGAAGATGTTGAAGGTGACGGTGTTGATGATGGCGATGCAGAATAGGAGGGTGGAGCTTAATCTGTGAATCAACAAGAACAGGTCCAGAAATTTTGATGCTTTTTCTGGAGCGTGCCAAGCAGGTAATAGGATAGCACCAGTTCGTTCAAAGCTAGAGTTAGGTCCCAAAATGTGCTGTTCTTTCCTGCTGCTGACATGGGCTGTTGGTATTGCGAGTTTGCGACAAGTTTGTGTTGTTTCTACTTGCCATGGTGATATTTTGCTCTTACAAAGAGGAATTTTCATGGTTCATTGAATGCAACATGTTATTGTAAGGACTAAATTGTCTCGGATTTCCGATTGGTCCACAATATCTGAACTCCATTGTTTGTACATTCCGACCGGATCAGCAATGCCCAGGCGTATTTCTTTCACACCAAACCAGCCGACTTGTCTCTAAACACGCCGAATATGTAGAAAGAAAATCGGACATAGCCAAGTTTGTTTTTTTCTAACCTGTTAATGGCTGGTTACAGCGCTGTGAGACAGCTGTTATACAGTGATTCCTCCTCATAGCAACAGCCGTGTTGGCGCTGGGCTGATGAGCAACCGGTGGCATGATAATAATTAAAAAATGTATGTTATACAGTGATTCCTCGTAGCAACAGCCGTGTTGGCGCTGGGCTGATGAGCAGCCGGTGGCATGATAATAATTAAAAAATGTATGATTATTTTTTTTGAACTTAAATTGGGCTCTACAGCCTCATTTTTCGTGATGCAAATTTTGGGGCCACTTCCTCGGGCCCATTAGACAATCCACAGGCTGGTCAGCTCTAGGCGGAAAAAGTCTACTTTTACTCTCTCAACTTTCACAAAAGTCTACTTTTCCTCCCCTGAACCCCAAAACCGGACAAACAATCTCCCTCAACTTTTCAAACCATGCGCTTTTCCTCCCCTGAAGTGGTTTTGATGGTGATTTTGCTACAGTGATGGTGGTTTTGTCTTTTTTCTTTTTATTTATTTCAGTTGATTTTTTGAAAAATTATAGTAAATCATAAAAAATCATAAAATAGAAAATCTAATTTTGTTGGATTCCACGTGAGTAGATCTACACAGTAAATATATAATATGTTATGCTTTAGTTTAAAGTTTTTGCTAGTCTTTTTTTTTTTTTATTTATTTAAATTTGAATCTTTGAAAAATCATAGTAAATCATAAAAAAAATCATAAAATGGAAATTTCAATTTTGTTGTCTCCATATGAGTAGGTTTACATAGTGAATATATAATATGGTATGCTTTAGTGCAACAAAATAGTTATAGAAGCTACATTTATGAATTATTTTAATTAATTACGTAAAAGCATAGATCGAAAGCTACAGTAAGAACTTTATATTAAAATATACCATATTATAATGTGAAGTTTAAAAAATTAGATTTTTCATTTTTTGATTTTTTTGTGATTTATTATGATTTTTAAAAGATTCGGCCAAAATAAATAAAAAAGAAAAAGACTAGCAAAATTTTGTACTAAAGCATACCATATTATATATTCATTGTGTAGATGTACTCATATGAAGTCCAACAAAATTAGATTTTGTATTTTATGATTTTTTTGTGATTTACTGTGATTTTTTAAAAGTTCAGCCGAAATAAATAAAAAAAGAAAAAAGATAAAATCACCGTCACTGTAGCAAAACCACTATCAAAACCGCTTTAGGGAGGAAAAAATGTATAGTTTAAAAAATTGAGGGAGGTTATTTATCCGGTTTTTGAGGTTTAGAGAGGAAATGTAGACTTTCGCGAACGCTCCAGGCTCCAGGTCGCCTCTACTCTACCCCGCAGGCCCGCACCCCAAATTTGTGAGCACAGAAAATTTCACTGCAAAACCGTTGCTCGAGAACACTCGAGCACCTTCGATCCCCGTTGCTGCGCCCCCGCGAGATGGTCTCCATGGCGGCGGCCGCGGCGGCCGTGGGCGTGCTGCTGCCGTTCCCGTTCTACTACGCGCTGTGGACCCACCCGCAGCGGTGGGTGGACTTGTGCGGCCGCAGCGCCGACCCGTGCCGGCGGATGGCGCAGGTCTCGCACGCCATCAAGGCGCTTCAGCTCCTCGCGTTCGCCTCCGTCGCTTCATTCTCCTGGCCCCCGCCGCTCTACTGCCCCATCCTGCTCGCCGTCGGCCAGTATCTCAACTTCAAGTGAGTTACCGATTCGTTCTTCTCCTATCTGTTCTGTTCCCTGTGTTCCCTAGCGAGGCCTCGTACATGATCCATCCCACGTTAAGCAATTGCTGCAGGATTTTATAATCTCTTCAGCTTGCAATTGTTTCTGTTGGTGCAAATGCGCATTTGATTAAGAATCTCTTGTGTTGTTGTCTGCCTCTGAGTTACGAATTGCAAGGACTAACTTGAATGAATTGAGCTACTGGCTATCAGAATGATAGATGGCCGAAGATTTGTCTAAGCTCTCGCTGTACCTAGAGAAAAAAAGATGCATGCCAAGGCTGACGCCTGTTGTTCACCTGGTGAATTAAACTATGTGTATTCTAAATATTTCTTAGCTGTAGGAATTGGAGGTCACTGGTTTGGAATTTGAAGGAATAACTTATTACTTCAGTCGGATCTTGTGCGAGCCTTAATTTCTCTTTCCTCATTTAGTGCTGCAGAATTGTTTCAGGTGATAAACACTGGTAAATGTGATTTCAAAACTGGGTACAGTGAAATGGTTAGCGAAGTGGATTAGGCAAACAGCTATCATTTTCTCCCTTTTAACATTCATGGGTTTAGGCACACAGGTAGATTAATGGAACACCATCTCTTGGAATTTTCCTTGTCTTCATATAAACACATCACGGTGCTATCTTCATTGATATATTTTATTCTAAATTTTGAGTCTGTTAAATTGTTGGTAAACTTTGAAAATGCTGATAAGATCATGCTGTAAGGCTTGGGACTCAACTCACTGTTGTAACAGATGGTAACAGATGATAGCAAATTTGCCCTTTTTTATCACATTTGGATAACTATTTGTTTCTTTTTTTTTAAATAAGTAGGTTAATGCTGACCAATCTTAACACCGGTGACCCGCAGGTGTCCTCATAGTGTAAGGTGTGAGTAGAGTTAGTGTGGTATGTGTATGTGTAGCATCAAGTAAATTCATTGCTTGCTTATTTCCATTTGTGTCGAAATCCCTGCAGTGAAGTTTCAATGGTGATCGTTGATTTAGTAAAATGGAAAATGATGGTAGTGCTGAGGTGAATGATTAGGATAGAGGTGGATAGTACCAAAGATAGCTCAGAATGAGTAGAGCTAGATGGCTAGCTAGTGGTTTTACAAAGGTGAGAGAATTCCAGACATAACACTAGTTTAATAATGATAAACAGGAGTAGCAGAAAATCTTGCCATGTGAACTAGTACAAAGGAGATCCTTATCTCGTCATATGCATTTCCATTTTATCAATATTGCAATACTTGTACAGTAAATTCACATAGAACTATAATGAGGGAGTTCATAGTCATCGAAACTTTGATGTTTGTTTGTGTTCTAGTGTGTATATGCTGCTAGCAATAGCAGCCATTATATGTTCTGCCATGTTTCAGAATGGCCATGATAGTGTATTGAATCTCAATCCCTGATATGCCATCACGATGTCTGATTATTCCGATTATTATTTGTCTATATTCATTTATAGGTCCTACACATAAAACTTCGATTCTGTTGAATGTTCAAATGTCTAATACTTATAATTGTGCTACCGAGACAGTTGACTGGTCACACTGCAAGATAAGGGGTTCTTCAATTCATTAACAATTGATATAAAACTTGTCTCTGAATGCATATGGATAACCCAGTTATGTATTTCTACAAACGATTTGATGCTCACCAACCTAAACACTGGCACAACTCCTCTTTTTTTCTCGAACATGCAGGCGAGCTGCATATCATTATATATTAAGAAGATAAAAAAGTGTGAGTAGAGTTAGTTCCCATGTCTTGTTAGTGTTACAACTAAAATCTTACCTAGCTGTAAAGAGCCTAAACTGCATTCAATGTTATGAAAGATGCTCAGTTAATTGCTTTTGTTCCTGAAACCTTTTTTTCTTTTCAGGGTGTACCAGCTGCTTGGTGAATCTGGTACCTACTATGGCGTTCGATTTGGAAAGACGATCCCATGGGTGACAGAGTTTCCCTTCGGCTATATCAAAGACCCGCAGTATGTTGGGAGTATGCTTAGCCTCGTCGCACTTCTGTGCTGGGTTCCACTTCAGTACGTGCTGCTGTGGTGCCTTGGTTACGTTTTCATGATGTGGGTCGAACACAAGGAAGACCCAGCCAGCCGCGCCAAGGTCATCTCCTAATTGCTTGGTTATTGCAGCTGATAGTTTCCTACAGGTGCTTCAGTGACATTGCATAAATATTCTTTCAAAAATTTTGGTGCGTGATTGCTGAGAAGTGATGCTCTATTCTTGAGTAATTCATGTCAAGCAGTAAGGTTGTAGACTTCAGTTGTAGCTTATTATTGGGTATGAGATCATCTTGTACCCTGGGCAAATATGCAACCGGGAGCGCTTGGTTGTTGGTGGGCAAATGTTTTTTTTTTTTCCAGCATGAGGCATGAATCCATGATCTGTACCCAAGATTGTCCAACGAGGAGGGCCTAGTCGATATTTTCCATCTATCTATTTAAAATAACTAAGAATTGTAACTTTAGTAGAAACTTGTGAGGTTTCTACAGACTGCAAATGTTCTTGTGTCCGAGAAATCTCTACATATCTATGGCTCAGTGTTCCAACCTCTAACCGCCAGTGTGCACAAAGGAGGCCGTCAAAGGACTTTACAAGTGGATCTAAATCTTTTAAGCTTGTCAGAGCAACTCCAACGGTTTTGCAAATGGGCTTTGCAATTTTGTTTTTGCTAAAAAGTCTGAAAATTTGCTATCCAACGGTTTGGCAAATGGGGTTGACAATTTTGTTAACTTGGCAAAAATCTAGAAAGGACTCTCATATATGCAAGTCTGTTCGGGTTTGGCAAATGGCGCGACGAAGAAGTCCGCGGCGAGAATAGATCGGGAAAAAAAAATTTATGTCCACAATTTCTTTTTTTTTTTTGCAAGTGATAATGCAAAACCGTTGGAAATTGACTCTTTCAACCTTTGCTATATTTATTTGAGACTTGGCAAACTCCCAATTTTAGCAAACAAAATATGCAGAACCGTTGAAGATGCCCAGTACACTGACAATATTCGCTTTTACTATAAGCTAGCTTTTGTTTATCAGCCAATAGCGTTTTTCTCTCATAAAAAAAAAGACAAAATAAGCCGTTTTAGCTTCAGAAGCGCATATGCATTGTGGCATTAAGTCGGTGGTAAGGTGTGCCACATTCGAACGTGCGTTAATAATCATTGGTGCTATTCCATTTGAAAAATCTTATAGGCCATTTTAATTGGTGGGGCAAACTCTATTTTGCGTCGCCACTATTATCGGCATGACAAATCCACCTCACCTTAATAAATCATATCTTTTTTTTCCTTATACAGAGTGGATCAGATAGTACTAGTTCACTGGGGCTTAGCCCAAATTACGTGGAATTTACAAACTAGTTTTCTAACTAGTTGAAGATAGTTTTCTAACAACTAATTAAAGATTTTGGCTAAAAACTTAGCCACCTATTAGCCGTGTGTTTGAATGGACTAGAACTAAAATGTAGTTGTCTAACAATTAGCCCTATATATAAACCATGCCCTAAATTGCAGCTCCAAAACAAATATGTAACTTTATACTTTTGAGTTTTTTTATTTAAATTAGATAAATGACTGTGCGTTTCACAGAAACATTATAATAATATGTTACTTCAAGATTGAAATCAGTTGCTAGAAGAGTTCATATCAGATCAAGTCTTTATAGGAAGGAGTTTGTGTCGTATCCGTTGCTTTTAAACGCAAAACAACACGGGAAGAGGAGCTGAAGTAGAGTCATGATGTGATTTGGTATTACCAGTAGATGGTTACTTGTTTTAGAGCTTTTTTAGGTGTACAGTGAAGTGATTCCATAATAAGATGCTTACAAAGTTGATACAAACTTTCAAAAAATATTAAGCACCGAGGCCTGTCACCTTAGAAATATCCTATCTTTTCCTACAAGTTGGATAGAGATGAAATTTTACTTGAAAACTGTGGTTCTGAACAAGATCTATGCCATTTTATTTTGTGCCTTTTCTTTTTCATTTGGAGTCACAAGCCGTTACCTTTGCTGCTGTCCTCAATACATGGAATGTACAACTTGTCGAGCCAGTGCTATAAATAGATCATGTCCTACTCGATTCGTCCTCCCGTGCATTATTAGGACTCCGAATCGATACGGCTACGGTATTACAGGTGTAGTAATTGTCTCAACCCCGTATATACATAGTACTACTCAATCGGTCGGGTGCACGTGCGTAGCTCAGGTTCGCCCCCAGCCGTAACTAACCATGGCTCCTCGCTACACCTACGGCGACGGACCAGGCGGGAGCTCCTGCTTACTCATTGGGCTCACCGCGCTGCCGTGCCCCGGCGTGGCGCTCCGCCTCAACACCGTCATCGACTGCACCCCGGGCGATGACCGCATGCCGCCGGTCACCATCGACTTCCTCAAGAACCTGCCGCCGCGGCAGAGCGAGGCGGCCGAGGCTCCGGCTCCGGCTCCGGCACCGGCACCGGCATCAGCCGTCGTCGCCGCCGCCCAGGTGACCGGCCACCGCTTCACGTGCACGTGCAGCAGCGGCGACTTCGTCCTCTTCAGCCAGCTCCAGCGGGTGGAGGAGATGGTCGCGGCCGCGGGGTTGCCACGGGAGTGCGCGCCCAGCGTGGTGGAGTTCTTCCACCTGTCCGCCTCCCACGCCACCAACTCCTTCTACAAGGCGATGGCGATCACCGTGGAGGCCGGCGCGCCCGGGAGCATCGTCGTCGACGAGTACGAGGACGAGGACGAGGAGCTGCCGCCCGGCGCGGTCGTCGGGGAGTGCGCCATATGCTACAGGGAGTACCTGGTCGGCGGGGCCACGTCCGTGAAGCTGCCGTGCAGCCACACGTTCCACCGCAAGTGCCTGGACCGCTGGACGGCCGTGAACCGGACGTGCCCCTACTGCCGGGCCCGGGCGCCGGCGCCGGAGGAGCAGGACTACTGGGACGAGAACGACTGCGACGACTCGGAGTCGGAGTCGGAGTACGACGTCACCAGCGATGAGGATGGCTCCTCGCCGGTGCCCGACGGCATACAGAGTAGCCTGCAGTAAGTCACGGCCTCTCTGCCGACTTCGACTTGGAGCAGGACATCAGTGTTCGAACTTTTGTTCATGTTTGTATGCAGGCAAAATTTCCTCGGGAAAATAAAGTACGCAGGCAAAATTGACTGTCATTTGTTAGCAGTCCCAACAGAGAAAGCATGTGACTTTCGAACTAGCGGAAGAAATGTCTCCTTTTTACTGATGCCTGTAGTTCTCTGTCATCAAATCAATGGTAATGGTAAATGGCAATGGCAATGGTAAAGTGGCAAAAGGACCTTGTCTAGCCACCCTGAAGAATACCTATCATCTACAAATTCCTTTTACAGTAAGCTAAGCTAGAGATTGCCAATTCATCTTCTACATGATCTTTCTACCGTATGCTACAAATTGCCAAATTGAGACTGGCAACCTTTTCATATGTACTCCCTCCGTCCCATGGAGTATGTCGTCCGGGAAGCGTGTTTGTGAGGGGGGCACGGTTTTTCAACGACAAACTCCATGGAACGGAGGGAGTAATGTAAGAGAACGGCACTCCAAATTCTTGATATCCGTGTAGCCAGATGGCAGCTTAACAAATTGCCGTAGGCACGGCAGTCATCAATCTCTTCCACTGGTAGAACGCACCACAAAAACATGACAAAGGGGCAGAACCAGCATTTCGTTTACAATGCATACAAATTCCGAATATTTATGCATCACAATACAGACCGATGGAAGACAAGTCAAAGGCATACGGGCTTTAACACAAGTCGCACATAGTACCATGGGGGCTAATCTCAGTATATGGTCCTTCAAAAGCAAACACCATTGGAAACACAAACGATGCAACAGCTCCTCAATCTTCGTCTCTCTCAGGAGGGAGGCCACAAGGAAGCAGCATTTTCTGTATGTAAAGAAATAGTCAATTGATAAATTTATATTGCCTCATCTCATTAATATAAGAGTGCTCGAAAATGGTCCAATATGCAAATGTGCAGCCCGTGAACTATGGATATGGATAAATATCAATAATCTTCTGGCACACACGAGATGTGAAAAATGAAGCCCGTGAACTATGGACTATGGCAATATTCAGATCCTGCAAAAACCTTTGGCTTGAAAAAAAAAATGGACAGCAATCCACTGAATTTGATGGAAGGTTAGATGCCAAGTTCACTGTACGGGGTACATTATCATTGTGCGTACTCCAGTTCTGTTTTCAGATACAGTGTTGCATGCCCCTGTTGATTTCACACTTAGCTGAACCACATTAGCTGTGCCTCCATTTATTTTCTCAATACATATTCACTTGCAATAGAGATTGCCCAAAAGGGTTGTGGACTCATTTGCTTCAATGGATACACTGCTTATACTTACTACTAATGGAGCTGGCTGCAGTGGTTGATTTAATTGGTTAGGATCAACTATAGGTGCTGCTATCATCTAGTAGGGCATGGGCAGTTGATTTGGAACCTCTCTTAGCTACAGAGCACATTAAAACACATAAGCAGTTGCCTGGCTATCTTACGTAAACCAAATAATTTGATTTGAGTGCACCATTAACAAGTTCTGTGAATATAGTCAATTGTATCTTGTATGTACTAACTACTATGTAACTAATAGAGCATCTAGCCAAGAGATGTCTGTTCTATTCACTAAGGGTTCTTTGACAAGCATCAAGTACACATCCGATCCCTTTAAAAAAATGATTCAAAATGTCTATTTCATAGCATAGAAGATTTGCCACTAATTATGCATCATTTACAAAAATATAAGCTTATGCCCATTAATTTGTAAGGTTTGTCAATTTACTAAATACACCAGCTGCATAATTGTAAATAGTTGGCATATGGAAAGACAACTGACTGCAATTTAATTCTATTTTATAAAGACAGTGCATATGCATTTCAATATACAGTTTACACACTTACATAAATATATTTATATGGACAAGTTATTACTCCCACAATCAAAAAATGTAAGGCTTATTTTGTTTCATTAGGACAAGCCTTCAACCAAGAATTGCTCTTACTACATAATATTACAAAATTGATGCTATAAAATTTGTATTCAAAAGTACTTGCTTATGATTTTGCATCAGATAAATGGCATATTATAGAGTAATTGTTACTCATAGCCTTGTCCTCACCAAACAGAATGCATTTTACATTTTGGATAGAGAGAGCTTTATAATAATAGTCTACTAGGCTGCTACCTAGTGTGGACTACTAAGGCCGAAAAGAAAATAGTAGAGTAGAAAACTATCAATTCTGCTTTCTACCCAATCATCTCACTTTCTTGCAGGGAGAAAGGAAGGTCCTAATTTTTGGGGTAGCATCATATTGTTTCTGACAGACTCATTGTTGTTTTCAGTATAGATTTATAGAATCCTTAACCAGAAGAGCTGTAAGCCAGAAGAGAACTGGTGGCACTTAGGCATTTCCAATGGAACACAGTAACTGCACTTAGACACTCGCACATGACAGGGTATGAAAAAACCAGCAATGATGCTAAGTACAGAAATGCTCATCTTGTATTAAGCCATAATTTTACTACAATATTTATCCTCTCGAATTGTTCTATAAAATTGAGCTATAACTTGGAACAAGAGTGGAGGCAAATCTTACATACCTGCATGAAATTGTAACGTTCTCTTCCGATCGATTCATTCTCAGCAATGGCAAAATACGCTAGCATTGGATAGTGCCCAATATAAGAGGCATAACTGTCTCTCTGGATGTTTACAGCCCATTCACTGTAAATAAGGAAAACATTAAGCGATAATGTCTTATAATTTAGTAACCACTTTTGTTACCAAAAAAAAAAAGGGTACTTACAATCTGGACAAATCAGCATGCCCTGTACCAACATATTTGGCTTGAAGATGCTCAAGCTGAGAGTTTATGTTGAATCTATCACTAGCCTTTCAAATGGTAAATTGTGTTAGAAATATTGTACTCAAAATGTCAGAAAACCTAGCTACTGATCGAGCACTGAAGACTAAGATCTAGTTGAGCCAAAGTGAGCATAAAGAGAAAAGGGTAGAAAACATCAGAAGCCCCACAAGCCCAGGTAACACCCACCATACTTCTTAAAGTCTGCTAGACAGAAATGAACTACAATATCTGAAATTCAAAGTGTGTATGCAAGTGAACTTTAACAAGTAAACAACAAACACAAATCCATGCTCTTACAGAAGGTATATCAGGTCCCTATTACACCAGAGCTATGTGACATGGCCCATACAACTACAATCCTCCAAAACACTCAAAAAAGGCACACTCCAATAAGGGTACATATATTACACAAAATTAGCATCCCAAAGCATTACTTTAAGCTCAATAAAAAAACAAGCAGCAAATGGAACAAGCCCTAGTGGGTAATTCTTTGGTTATGATAAAAAAGAAAAGCAATTCCACCACCAAACACTGAACCACACGTCCAATCCGCCCTACGCTAAATTTATCAGACAAAAGGTGGTTGAGTTCATTGTATTTCAGGCCTCTATCTAAGAGTTTCGTAATTTCAAAACAGGACAGGAAAAGCATGGAAGAACACTCCATTTCTAACCAAATGAAAATTCCTAGGACCACAGCATATAGAATACAGATCACAATCTGTTGTTTTAGGTGTCCTAATTGCAAGAAACCAAACGACTGCCTGTCTGTATCAGCCGCGCGCAACCAATCAAGAGAGATAATCCAGGGACTCGGGGAGTACCAACCTGCATGATGGTGTGCTCTGGTGTGGCACCTCAATCGAATGCTGGCAACTCCGGATTCAGAAGTGTGCCTAGTAGAAGCAGTGGAGGACCCGGTAAAGGGCATTGGGTGTACACCCGATAATTAAAACAAAGTTAGTATGCATAATACATGTGCATACTTTTGTAGATAGATCAGAACCGAAAACAGAAAAAATTTAAGTTAGGGTTTGAGTGCTCGGTTTCACACAGCAGGAAGGAGAGAAGGGGCGTAGTACCTGGTGGTGCTCGTCGCCGGCGAAGGGCCCGAAAAAGACCTGGCGAAGGATCTGATGGAGACCTGCGCACCTGGCGTAAGGCGGCGGCGGCGGTCGGCGGTCGCCCAGTCGTCGGATCGTCGCCGATTGCCGAGAGAGCGAAAGAGCGAAGACAGCGAAGAAGACGCCGAGAAAGCTGAATGTGTTTTTATGTCACGATTCACACGGATTTTTGGGTAGTTTCGATAACCGATTCACGATATCAAATTGGTAGTTAGAGTTTAACACAAACTCACTAGGTTATGGCCGATAACATCTATAAAAGTATACTTTTTATGCATATATAGTTTTTGCAAGACTCGGCAAAGTATTTACTCCATCTTAAATTACAAGACGTTTGATTTTTTTAACCCTATGTTTGACCATTCGTCTTATTCAAAAGATTTATGTAAATACAGTCAAATTTAAGTAATTTTTAAAGAACTTTTATTGATAAAGTAAGCCACGACAAGACAAATAATATTTTGTATAAATTTTTGAATAAAACGAGTAGTTAAATTTGATGCCAAAAAAATCGAACGTCTTATAAATTGTGATGGAGGAAGTACTCCGTATATAAACTTCCTAATAGATATGCTACCTTTTATTAGTAAGTGGAGATACTAATAATTACTCCCTCCATTCTAAATTATGATATATCTAAGTAATTTTTAGAACCAAATAAGAAGTTTGACAAAGTACTAATTTGCCCTCACTATTAGTTAGTTTGGGTCATTAACTTGCTAACAATTTTTAATAAGACCGTCGGTGCTAGAACTGGTGGCCCTAGCACCAACGAGTGAATTTATGGTGCGTGCTCCCAACTCCGGGTGGTGTGCAAGATGGACACAAGGACTTATACTGGCTCGGGCAAGAGAAGACCCTACGTCCAGTAGGGGTGAGGAGTTCTTGTATTATCTTGTACCGAGGTGCTCGTAGGTAGGGTGTACAAGCAATGAGAGAGGGACGAGGTCCCAAGTCTCGTGGGTGATTGAGTGGAGTGCCAATATCGGGCTCGTGTGTCTCTTATCCCCTACGGACTCCTGCCTCCCCTTTATAGGGGGGGAGGCGGGGTCCTTACAAGAGGTGGTCGTGTTCTGGCGAGGTCGTGGGCTTCGTCCCATCCATCGCCCGAGGCCTTGGAATGGACAGCCGCCTGGATTGTGACGGAGCGGCGACGCCGCCTCCCCAAGACCGTAGGGCCGGAATGACGGACGCCCCCGCGCTTGGAGTTGGTGGAGCGTGATGGAGGGGATGGTGGAGTCATGTAGCTTGCGTAGTATTGACCCACACAGAACCGAGGCTCGGGAGGCCTCGGAGCTTGTCGCCGCACGGGAAGTGGTTGGAACATTTGCGGACGGTCGTCGGGCGCAGGGTCGCCCATCCGGCCTCGAGCTCACGGGTGGACCGTTGGTTGATCGGGAGGGGCGCCCAGTCCACTCCCGCACGGGGTGACGCCGGGCCGCGCTGCTCAGCGTGGCGGATGGCGCCCGGAGTTCGGCGATGGGACTCGCGCGAGAGGTTAGGCATGCCAGCCTACGCGGGCGGACGGGCCTTCACCGGGGGGTCGCGTAAGCATGATCACCGGCGTGGGTCACGACGGGGCCGACGCCATCCCCGCCGTGGCGCGGGTCGCTCGACATGGGATGAGGACGGGTGGTGGTGGATATGCGTCAAATCGCTGGTACGGTTTTGACCTCGGCGGTGCGTCCCCGTCCCCGAGGCCCGGGTCGCCAAGGGCTCGGGCGGGACGGAAGCCGGAGGCTCGTCCCGAGGCCCCGACGCCGAGGGCTCGGGCGAGGCGGAAAATGGAAGTTCGTCCGAGGCCCCGCGCTGGGAGCTCTGGGCGAGGCGGAGAATTGGCTTCCGCCCGAACCCTTAGCGGGGAGGTAAGCTCGGATGGGCTAGAGGCCGCGGCGCTTGCTCCGGTGCCCCGAGTCGCGGCCCGGATGGAGTAGTGGCAGGCCCGTTGGGCCAATGTTTGCGTTTGTTGGGTTTTCCTTAAGGGGGGCCTTATTTTGGTCCCCGACAAGTAGCCCCCGAGCCTCACAAGGAGTGGGAGCACTCGCTCGTAGGTCGAGGTCGTGCTTCCTCGGTTGCTATCGACACCTTCCGCGTGGTGCGCCATGAAGCGCCCTGCGGGTGTAGTAGCCCGAGGCCTCGGAGGAGTTTGGGGGACTCCTTCGAGGGCTTGTACTTAGCTCGCACGGTGTGGTTTGAGGCCGTCCCCGGGAGCCGTGCTTTCCTGGCGGGGGGCGCTGAAAGCCATCCCGCCGGTGTAGCCCGAGGCCTCGGAGGAGTGAGAACACTCGTCCGAGGGCTTGCGCGTTTTTTAGTGGACAAGCGGTCCGTCTTTGCCGAGCCCCCCTGCCCGTCGGCTCGTCCGGGGGCTCGGCTAAGTTTTTTGGATGCTTTCTCGAACCGGTTCACGCAGCGTTGGGGACGCCCCGAACCCTCGTAATGACGAGGGAACCCGATTGGTACTCCGTCGTTAGTTTTTTTACGCACCTCGGCGTCCCTTCCGCGAGGAGGAGGGTGGACTTCGTCGTCTTTGTCGTCGACGAGTGTCGAACACGACTAGGTTCGGGGCGAGCCGCTAACTGGGAGGATCCAAGTGAACCGCCCGTGCCCCCGCTCGTTAGGGGTTGGCCGGGCCCCGGAGGCGCGGGGTTCATAAGAGCTCGCACTTTGCATGCTCGAGGCGGGGCTCTGAGGCCCCTCGCCCTGGCCGGGTCCCGAGGGCTCGACGCTCTCCCACGCGGATCCCCCTAACTCGGGCCGCCACGCCGGCCTCGGATGCTTTGGGACAGGCCCGCTTACGCGGGGCCAAGCTGCAGGCGAGGCCGTCCCGAAGACTGCCCCCGACTCGTTGCCCCGAGGTGGCCGGGCCGAACCCCCGAGATGGGCCAACCCACGTACTGGACCTGGATCAGAATCCGCCGCCCGCTCCTTCGTGGAGAAGGGAAACCTGCTTGCTACAATGGGCGTGGGCGCGCCAGCGCCAAGGATGTGGAGCCGCCCCGCGCAGCGGTGGCGGGCCCCACTTTCCCCTCCGTGGCGATTTGCCGTCTTGGCGTGGCTTGTGGGTCCCACGGGATGTGATGTGCGGCGCCAAGCTTCCGGGCTCCGTGGCCGCGGTGGTGGCCGCGGCCCCGGGCGCTCGTGACTCGGATCCTTTGTGGGGGCGTGCCGTGCAACGTGCATGTGGTGCGCCAAGCCCGTGTGGCTGCGCCGCCGCGCGCGCCGCGCTTTGGCGGGGCCCGCGTGTATCGAGTAGGCGCATCGTGGGCCGATACGCATTTAATGCAAAGAGGGGGAGCGCCGGGTATAAATACCTGGGCGTCGCGTTGGCCTTCCTCTCACGCGCCTGCCGCCGCTTGCTCCTGCCCTTCCGCCACGCCAGAGAGAAAGCTCGAGCTCACGGGAGAGAGAAGGGAGAGAAGCTTCCCACGCCGCCTTCCTAGCTCGTCCCCTCGGCTTCCCAATGGCGCCTAAGGTTGATGTGAAATGCGCCGGCACGGGCGGATCGGGAGTCATGTTCCGTGATGGAGGCGGAGCCGGGTGGCGTTTGTGTGAGAAGGGGCTCTGCGCTGGCCCGGACCGACATCCGTGACCGGAGTGGATCGGCCGCCGCCGGACCATCACACCCGCCCCCCGCCGGGTACGCCGTGGAGCTTCACGCCGTTCCACGAGCGGCTCGATGCCGGTGGGCGGCGCTGGGCGCTTCCCGTGCGAGTACAAGCGCTCGAGCTCCACAACTCGCCCCCCAATCGCATCTCGACGCGGGCGTTCTTCATGGCGCTGGCGAGGGCTACCTCGGCATCGACGCCCACTGGGACCTCGTGGCCGGACTTCTTTTGAGGCCACCTCAATTTCACTGAGGTCTCCGCCGGGGGCGGAGAAGGAGAAGGGGAAGGAGAAGGAGAAGGGGAAGAGGTTTGGCGGGTCCGGGCCTAGCCGCACGCTGTAGCCGCGGTCAAAGCACCGGGGGATTACATCCCGGCGAAGGCTCGCCACCTCGAACCGTGGTCGGCACGCCAAGTGGTTCTACCTCCGCAACGACAACGACCTCCCCCCGCCTACATCGGGAAGGTGTTCGACTCCGAGCCGGCCGTCGTGGCGAAGGAGCCGATCACCGAGAGGGTGATCCCGGGCCGAGGAAGGTATTCTCCGCCTTGGCGCGCTCAATTAAGCGGGGTTGGACGCCTCGGCGGTGATCGCCCGGCTTCCACAAGCGGCGGCGTCTGCTGCCGCTCATGCATCGTCGGTGCAGCGTTGTATGCGACATGCGGGCGCGGCGCTGGCGAGGCACCAGATGGCGGCCGAGGACTGGGCTATGCCGAAGTCCTCGACCGGACGAGGCAGCGGCGTCGGTGGAGAACTCGCTTGGTGTTCGAGGTCGTTATGCGGCCGGAGAAGGGGTACGTCCCCACAGTAAGCCCTCGCTCCTCGGCTCCGACGCGAGCTCCGTTCTTGTCCTTCTTCTTCATGCTAACCCCGGTGATTGCACTTGCGGGGGGCTCTCGGGAAGATGAGGGCATCGGCTCCCCGATTGCCGCGGAGAAGAAGGCCAACCGCGATCATGAGGCGCGGAGGGAGGGAAAAGGGAGAGTGCCGCGGAGCGTAATGCCCATAGCGTAAGGAGAAGGGAGGACTGGCTCCGCCGCGGGCGCCCAGAGCGGTGAAGGTCTCCCCAAGGGAAGACACACGCCGTTGGACACCACCGAGTATGGTGACGACGGCGGCACGACGATGAGGTGGAATGGGACGAGGACGAGCCGAGCCGTTGCCTCGGGGTTGAGTCCCCTCGGTGGTGACGCCGCGCCCCAGCGGGAGGCAACTGGCCGATGGCGCAGCGTTTCGGGAGGGCCGCCGGGGGCTTGTCTCCTGGCCGCCGGCCTTGGGGCCGCGACGCCTCCAGTCTGGGCGTCCCCCCGGAGAGAGGCGCGACGTCAGCAGGGAAGGAGATTGCCGAGCCCCTCCCCGCCGAGGTCTGCCCCCAGCGGCCAGCCGCATCGACGGCTAAGAGCGGCCTGGAGGGCCACAGCCAGACGCCTCTAGAAAGCGCCCGGCCGGGCGCTTTTGGCACTCCCGCCCCGGAGGGGTTGGCCCGGCGCCAAGATTAAAGTGCGCGGGTAAGTGGTGTTCACGCCTTGTCGTTGGTTTTGATGTTCGCCTCTTCCCCCGCCTCGCTAACTTTGCCTCGCCTCCATTTGCGCTCAAGCGCCAGTCAAGGGGTGGACGCTGGGCACCACTCGCCCTCGGAATTAGCCGGGCGGGGGGCGGGAGCGCAAGCCTTGGTTCCGCTGCCGGGTGGGCGGCCGGACCGAGGAGGGGGAGAAGGACGCCGAGGTGCCGCCAACCGCTGGAGCAGCCTCGGCAATGGAGGGCGCAGGCGGCGCAGCGCCCACCGGGAGGACCGGGGCGCGACTGCGGCGCCTATTGGTCGATGGGCCGGCCCTTTGGACGCCGGGCCGCACGGGCGGAGGCACCCGCCGAGAGGCCGGTAGGATGATCCCGCCGTGTCGGCCAGGCGGAATCCCTCGTGCGCCCGAGGGACGGTGGAGGAGCCCGCGGTGGTTGCTACTGCCGATGTGGCCATGTCCGAGGCGGAGCCAGCCCCCCGGTCTCGCTAAGTCGCGGGCACCGAGGTGGAAGTCGCCGCCGAAGCGTCCCAACGAGCCGCCCGCCAAGGAGCCCACCGAGGTCGAGAGTCACCGCCCCTGGGGCCAGCGACGCGGAGCTCGAGACGACAGAGCAGCTTCGTCCCGAAGGAGCGGGCAGGCCTTGGAGAGGAGGGGGCCTTCACGCCGACGACGCCAAGGGAGGGGAGGATCTGCGTGAGCGTGTCGAATTGCGCCGACCGCTACGAGGAGGACGCCCGGACCATCGTGTCGTGGCTGTGCCGTGAGCTCCCCCCCAGCCGGGTAGGTGACCTTCCAGCCCCTTTCCTTCTAAGCCTCTTCCCAATGACCGACCGGAAAGAGAGTGTGTGTTGCAGGAGTTGGCGCAGACGTCGAGCGAGAAGTTGAGTTCCTCCGCGTCGGGCCGGCCTCCACGACCAGTGCATACCTTCAGCAGAAGGCCCGGCGGCTCACCGACGACGACGCTGTCGGAGAAGGACGCCGAGCTCGAGAAGCCTCCGCCTTCGTTCTCCAAGCTAGAGACCGAGGCCTCGATCAAGCGCGCGAGGACGCCGCTCTCCAAGGAGGTCGCAGGTGATCACGCCAAAAGCCTCGACCAGCCCCGAGCCAAGAAGGAGGCGATGATCGCCGAGGCCTCGCGCCGGGCGGACTCCATCAAGTCCCCGTCCGAGAAGCCGGAGGCCTCTAAGGCCGAGCACCTCGCTCTCGCCGGTGAGTACCCAAGCCGGGCGGACGCGGTCATGTAGGGATCTCCGAGGCCACGACCCTCCGCAACCGTGATGCAAGGTAAACGCCGCGATCGCTTCTTCACGCTCAGAAGAGCATCATCCGAGAGCCTAACTTCCTGTTGTTGCAGCCCAGAGGCGGTGACGGAGCCGAGGAAAGCCTCACCGCTGCCGCAGTCGCCTACGACTCCACGCAGGTGAGCTCAACATCTTGACGCGCGAGGCCACGGCCGCGGCCCGTGCTGGGTAGAGGCGGGGGGATGCCGGGCGGAAGCAACTCAAGGCCGTGGGCCGGGCAACGGTGCCGCAATGATGGAGGCGCCGCTGAGGCCCTCCGAAGCCTGGTCGCACACGCCGCAAGAACGATGTCCCACTACGAGCTCGACCTCCCTCGAATCGCCGAGGGACCTCGCCGTGGCCGAGGAGGAGATGGGTCACGAGGGCGAGGTGCTTACCCACCTCGTTGAGGAGGCGAGGCGAAGCGGGCTCCCGCCGCGGCCGGGCGAACATCTTCGCCTGCTGCTGCCTCCACTCCTCCGAGGAAGCCGGGCGATGCCAAGGCCGCGGACGCCGAGGTCGCGGGCCATCGGGCCGCGGCACCGGGCGCCGTGGCCCCCGAGGCCGTAGCCGCCGAAATCGTGGACGCCGAGACGGAGACGCCGAGGCCGCGGATGCCGCTGGCCCGATGCCCCCCCCAAGAGACCCTCGCAAGTTGGGCTCGAGTGCCCTTGTAAATAGAAAATTATGTTGACTTGTGCTTATGAAACACTTTGTGTCGGGCCGCCCGTCGAGGCCTTATGTTTTGTCTTTGGCTTTTTCGCTATCTCCGCGTTCCCCTTTCGCTCGCACTCGTTACTTAGTTTTGCAGGGATGCTCCGTAGCCGAGGGTCGCTTTTTAACTGAAGGTAGGGGCTGCGTGAGTAGTTGTCACGGCCCTGTTGCCTTCTCGTAATGAGTGACCTCCCTGCGGTAGTCGTGGCTGTCCTTTGGCTGAGGGCAGCGAGCGGAGGCGCCATAGCGCTCGGGCGTAGGTAGCCTCACGGCTCGGCCATCCTCGGCCTCGGGATGATGTCGGTCGTGCCTTTTCCTAAGTACGCCGAGGACTTTGGGAACGCAGAATCTACGAAAAATAGCCGGAAAGCGAAAAAAAGATTTTTGAGGGGTGCTTTCCAGAGGGGGTTCCCCCTTTCTAGCCCCCCGAGGGAGGCTTGGTTTTGGTGAGCCAAAACCAAGTCTCACCGAGTCCTATCGAGGATAAAATTTTACGACTGGTAAACGCCCAAGGACTTAGTTTTTCTTTAGCAAGAGATACAAAACGTATGTACAATGCTTGGGAATTCTAAGGGTAAAAGCGACGTAGTCATTGGATGTTCCAAGCGTTGTTGAGGACCTCGCCGGCTTCCGTTAGCAAGCTTGTAGGTGCCCGGCTTGAGGACTTCCGCGATGATGAAGGGCCCTTCCTGTGGTGGCGTGAGCTTGTGGCGGCCTCTGTTGTCCTGGGGCGGAGACGAAGCACCGTGACGCCTTCCCCGAGGTCTCGGTCCGGACTTGTCGGTCTTGGTAGCGTCGGAGGGACCGCTGGGTATCTTGCCGAGTGTAGGAGGGCGGTGTCCCCGGCTTCCTCGAGCATGTCCAAATGAGTCCTCCCGAGCCACTTGGTTGTGGGCCTCGTCCGTAGGCCTTGAGCCTCGGGGATCCAAACTCCAAGTCGGTTAAGCGACGGACGGCCGGGCGCCGTACACCGGAAGAAGGGCGTGAACCTCGTGGCTCGGCTCGTCGTCGTCGCCCCGAGGCTCCAGAGGACCGAGGGGAGCTCCTTTGAGCCATCTTTTGCCGAACTTGTCGAGCTTGTTGAAGATCCGAGGATTAAGCCCTTTGCAAAGATCATCCCGTTGGCCCGCCCCACTTGCCCGCTCGTCTGGGGTGCGCCACCGAGGACCCGACGATGCGTATCCGGTGCTTATCGCAGAAGGCTCGAACTTTATCCCCGTGAACCGGGTGCCGTGGTCGGTGATGATAGAGTTCGGGACTCCAAAACGGTGGATGATGACGGTAAAGAAGAGCACCGCCCGCCGGACCGGATGTTGGTGACGGGCGCGCGCCTCGATCCACTTGGAGAACTTGTCGATGGCGACGAGCAGATGAGTGAAGCCCCGGCGCCTTCTTGAGGGGTCCTACCAGGTCCAAACCCCACACGGCGAACGGCCATGTGATGGGGATGGTCCGAGTGCCCGAGCCGGTAGGTGCGCCCGACGGGCGTAGTAATCGGCAGCCTTCGCAGTGCGTACCACCTCTGGGGCGTCGGTGACCACGGTCGGCCAAGAGAACCCCGGCCGGAAGGCGCCGACGAGGGAGCGGGGGGAGCGGCGTGGTGACCGCACACACCGGGCGTGGATCTTGCGGACTAGGGCGAGGCCCCTCCTCGGCCGTGATGCACCGGCCGCAGACCCCCGAGGGGCTTCGCTTGTAGAGCTCGTCCCTCTATAACGATGAAGGACTTCGCTCTCTCCGCGATGCGCCACCCTTGGTTGAAGTCCTCGGGGAAGGCGCCTCGGACGATCCGGGGCCGAGGTATGGCTTTCTCCAGCCCGCTTGGGCTCGGCCTCCCGGATCCTCCCCTGCCGATCTCCATGACCTTGGCACTCGACGCCGAGGATGCCTCGAAGCCGAGGGGCCTCGGGCGCAGAGGAGCCTCGGACGTTTTTCCGCACCCCGAGGGGGGGGTCGGAGCGTTCCTCCGAGGCCTCTTCCCGCCCACCGAGGGTGACGGAGGGGGCCACGAGGTCCTTGGTGAAGACGTCGGGGGAGCCGGGCTCTTCCAAATGGGCGATCTTGGCAAGTTCGTCGATGGCTTCGTTGTGCCTCCCGGACGACGTGGTTGAGCTCGAGGCCGTTGAACTTGTCCTCCGGGCGCGCACCGCCTTGCAAGACGCTGGCGTCCATCTTGGGGGTCGTGGTAGCTCGAGTCCTTCATGACTGTCGATGACGAGTCCGCGAGTCCCCTCGACGCCGAGGCGCTTTTGACGCCGAGCTCGACGGCGATCTTCAATCCGTTGGAGCGCCCCTTGTTCGACTCGCGGATTACGCCATATGCACCCCGGGGGAGAGACGAGGAGGAGGCCGGGGCGCCGCCCGGTCTTCATCAAGGACCCGTCGAAGTGCATCGTCCCGCATTCCGCCTCGAGCCGGGGTGGTGGTAGCCGAGTGTCGGTCCACTCCGCGAGGAAGTCGGCCAAGACTTGAGATTTGATGGCCTTCCTCGGTGCGTAGGAGAGGGTCTCTCCCATGAGCTCGACGGACCACTTGGCAACCCGCCTCGAAACCTCCCGATTCGGAGGATCTCCCCCAACAGGAAGGAAGAGACCACCGCCATGGGGTGGGCATCGGCAATGCCGGAGCTTGCGCCGAAGTCGACCACCGCGTGCAGAGCAGCTTCTGGATCTGCGGGTAGCGGATCTTGGTCTCGAACAAAGACCTCGCCGACAAAGTAGACCAAATCCCTGCACGGCAGTGTGGCCCTCCTCCTCGCTTTTTGTTGACGATGGCCGCGCCGACCACCTGCGTTGTTGCGGCAACGCATAAGAGGAGGGGTTCACCTTCGGGCAGCGGGACAAGGATCGGGGCGCTAGTGAGGGCAGCTTTGAGCTTGTCGAGGGCCTCCCCCGGCCTCGGTGGTCCAGAGAAGCGCCGGATTTTCTCAGGAGGCGGCACAGGGGTAGGCCCTTCTCGCCGAGCCGTGAGATGAGTGGCCGAGGGCCGCGAGGCAGCCCATGACTCGCCGCACGCCCTTCTTTAGATCCTTTGATCGGCCCCATGCTTGTCACCGCGGTCACCTTCTCGTGGTTGGGCTCGATGCCACGCTTGGAGACGATGAAGCCAAGGAGCATGCCTCGGGGACCCCCGAAGACGCTCTTCTCGGGGTTGAGCTTGACGCCTTGGCCTTGAGGCACCGGAAAGCGATCTTGAGGTCGGAGATGAGGTCGTCGGCTTTTTTGGTTTTGACCATGATGTCGTCGACGTAGACTTCTACGGTTTCACCGATGTGGTCACCGAAAACGCCTAGCATGCACCGCTGGTACGTGGCCCCTGCCTCCTCGAGCCCGAAGGGCATCGCCACGTAGCAAAGACATGCCGAACGGGTGATGAAAGACGCCACGAGCTGGGTCGGACTCTTTCATCTTTATTTGGTGGTAACCGGAGTAAGCATCAAGGAAGGATAAGAGCTCCCACCCGAGGTGGAGTCGACTATCTGATCGATACGTGGTAAGGGAAAAGGGACCTTCGGACATGCTTTATTCAAACTAGTATAGTCTACACACATCCTCCATTTCCCACTCTTCTTCCTAACCAAGATGAGATTAGACAACCACTCGGGATGGAACACCTCCTTGATGAATCCGGCCGCCATAAGCTTGTTCACCTCCTCGCCGATGGCCCCCGCTTTTCCTCGTCAAATTGGCGCAGTCGCTGCTTCACCGGTCTGGATCCGGCCCGGATATCAAGGAAGTGCTCGGCGACATCCCTTGAAATGCCCGGCATGTCCGAGGGGCTCCATGCGAAGATGTCCATGTTCGCGGAGGAAGTCGACGAGCACGGCTTCCTATTTAGGGTCGAGGGAGTCACAGATCTTCACCGTCTTGCCGGACGAGGTGGAGGGGTCGAGCGAGACCTCCCTCACCCCATCGGACGGCTCGAAGGTGCCGGCGTGGTGCTTGGAGTCGAGGGCCTCGGAGACAGCCCATGGCCTCGGCGTGCTCGATGGCCTCCACGTTGAAGGTGATGAACTCGTGCTCGATAGGGAGGAGGCCAATGGTGATGACGACGGGGGACCCGACATCTTGAGGAGGAGAATGCACGCTTGACCGCCACGATGCCCTCAAAGGGAGAATTAGAGGTTCGGAAGTCAACCACGGGCGGTGATGACCAACGATAGTTCGAGGGTGTCGAAGACTACGAGGAGATCGAGGGCCCGAGGGGCCATCCATGCTTGCACGGCCGATGCCCCGAAGGAGAATTGCCGGTCGGAGGTGCGGGCGTCCATCCCCACGAGCCGGGGTGTCCCGTAGGTGTTGACGCCGCCATCCATCGGCACCTGGTCGCCGACGGCCAAAGGTGATGGCCACAAGCAGACCACGGCAGGTAGGTACTGCGTGGGCGGGCGCACCGAGAACACCTCTCGGCGCCACGCTGATCCGGGCGCTGGGTGAGGTTCGCCGGGAGGCCTCCGATGATCATGAAAACATCGTGGACCTCCGGAACCCTTCGCCTTGCCTTCCTCCTCCTTCTTCTTGTCCTCGGGGGGGGGAGCTTCGATAGAATCGGGCAGCCAAGTCACACTCCCCATGGTGTGCTTGATAGGGAACTTGTGGAAGGGGCACGGCTTGAGCATGTCGTCGAACGCCCCGGGCCTGGGGGGCCTCGGGGTGCCTTTAAGGGTTGGCCCCAATGACGAGGTCATCCTCGAGTCCTCCTCCCGCTCCTTCTTGCCTTTCCTCCCCTTCCGCTTGCCCCTCCCCGCTTCTTCTTGGGGTTGCGGGGGCTGCTTTCCCTTGGCTCCTTCGTCCTTCCACTTCCCCTTGTTGTTGGCGTCGTGAAAAATGGTTCTCCCACCGCCTCCTCCCCGGAGGCAAAGTTCGTGAGCCACCTCGAACAGCTTCGTTGGCGTGGAAGGCATCTTTCGGCCCAGCGTGGACCAACTCCTTGCAGGTTGTTCCGTCTAGGAACGCGGGCCGATGATGGCGGTGCCGGCCACGTTAGGCAGCTCGGTGCACTTCTTGGAGAAGCGGCGGATGAAGTCGCTGAGCGACTGCCGGGCTTCCTTCGGGCGGCAGCCCACGGAGATCCCAGAGCTTCCCTGGGCGCACGTATGTGCCCCGAAGCCCCCCACAAAGACCTTTGACCAGCCGCCAAAGATCGTATGGGCGGAAGGTGCTCCACCAGCCCGAGCGGCCGCCGCCTGTGGGAGAGGAAGGTTGGGTGGATGATGAGCTTGTCGTCGCCCCGCCCCCGCCCAATGGGCGTGCCAGCGGTAGTCGCTTGAGCCAGACCTTGGGGTTCGCCCCTCCCGAGTACTTGGTGAGGTTGGCGGGCTGTCGAAACCAAAGGGGGAACCGAAAGCCCATGGATCTCCCGGCCGGTGGCGCGAGGTCCCGGCCCGCGGCGCCGGGTCTCGCTCGCCGCTGTCACGCTTACCGGCCAGGCGGCCGGGCGGTCGCTCGCCCCCGCTTCTTGCTTCCCTCATAAAGGCGCGCGCCGCCGCCGTTGAGGCCGCTAGCGGTTGTCCCGGGGATGCGCCGAGCTGGGTTTCTTCGAAGGCGATCTAGGGTGGGACCGAGGCTCGGGCCTCCGGGCACCTCGGCCTGCCCTTCGAAAGGAAGGCGTGAGGCCGAGCTCGCTCTGCCGGGTCAGCGGCGATCTCGATGTAGCCTCACACCTCATCGCGGATGCGGCCCTCGGGTGGAAGGCTCGCACGCCGGAGGGAGGCCGCTGGCCGCAACATTCCCGCTCACGCACGCTGAAGACGGGAGGATGTCGCCGCCTTTTCAATGCTGACGATCCTTCCTCGGTGGACGCCACGGGCGTGCCGCCGCGGGGCTCGGGTTGAGCGCCGCGGTGGCCTTGCTCGAGCGGCCTATTTTCCGGCCGAGTCAAGACGGCCGGGTCAAGCTTAGCCCCGAGGTCGCGGATCTGCCGACGGTGGGTCGACGTGGCCCCGAGGCGTGGCGCCGGGTCCTCCGCCCTTGGAGTGGCCGCAGGCGGCGGGGTCCGGCCGCCCCCGCCCGGCGACACAAGAAGCACCCGGATCCCCTGGTTGCAAACAACGGGGGCGGGCCCGGGCGGTGTGCCCAGGATCACGGTCCCGGCCATCGCCGCCGCCGTTGCTGGGCACCGGGCGCCAAGTTTCGACCTCCACATGGTAGCATTCGCCGGGTCGTGCATGTCGCCCCGGGAGTCGGAGTCGGGTAGCCGAAAGCGAAGGCGTGCCCGGATGAGCCCCCGGGATCTCGTGGTCTCGAGGTAGCACCGATTGGGTGGACGAAGCGCCGGCTCGGGCCACACCACTCCGCCCGCCTCGACGTACTCTCGTAGGCGTGGACGGATCCATCGTGATGTCTGTGGCTGGGCGCTCAGAGGCGCCGCGACGCGACGTGGACGCCTCCGGCTTCTATGGCGGTGAGACCAATGCCGCTGGCCAGAAGGGCAACATTGGCCATGCCGAACGGTTGGCGGGTGAGGGCGGCGGCCGAGCATCCCTATGGGGGAGGCGCCGCCTGCCTGCAGCGCCGCTGTCCCTCCTCTCCCGCCGGCGCTGTGGCGAGCCCGGCCAAGCACGGGCGGGCGCGGGTGCCACGGTGCCTCCTCATGCTTGGCCGGTGAAGGGTCCACCGGGGCCTCATCCGAGAGGTCCCCGAGCCTCGGATGGGAGGAGCTCCATATCGTATCGGACTCCGCCGACATGAACTCAAGCTCTCCAAACCGGATCGTGGTCCCCGGCCCAGCCGCCGGGGGGAGAAGAGTTGGGGCTAGGAAGCCCCCACGAGGCGTGGTCACGGCCGGGCCATCCGCAGTTTTGGCGGAAGAGAAGTTTAAACACGCACGTAGCCCCTACCGGCGCGCCAACCGCCGGGTGCTAGAACTGGTGGCCCTAGCACCAACGAGTGAATTTATGGTGCGTGCTCCCAACTCCGGATGGTATGCAAGATGGACACAAGGATTTATACCGGTTCGGCAAGAGAAGGCCCCACGTCCAAGGGGGGTGAGGAGTTCTTGTATTATCTTGCACCGAGGTGCTCGTGAGGTAGGTGTACAAGCAATGAGAGAGGGACAGGGTCCCAAGTCTCGTGGGTGATTGAGTGGAGTGCCAATATCGGGCTCGTGGTGCTCTTCCTCCCTTTACGGACTCCCCGCCCCCCTTTATAGCCGCAAGGGGAGGGCAAGTCCTTACAAGAGGTGGTCGTGTTCTTGGCGAGGTCGTGGGCTTCGTCCCTCCATCGCCCGAGGCCTTGAATGGGCAGCTGTCCCGATCGTGACGAGGCGGTGCGACGCCGCCTCCCCGGCACCGTGGGGCCGGAATGACGGACGCCCCTCGCTTGGAGTTGGCGGAGCGTGATGGAGGGATGGTGGAGTCCTCGTGAGTTTGTCCGTAGCATTGACCCGCTTGGAACTGAGGCTCGGGAGGACTCGGAGCTTGTCGTCAGACGGGAGTGGTTGGAACAACCGCGACGGTCGCCGCCGGCACAATGAAATGCCCATCCCGTGCTCGGAGCTCACGGGTGATCGTTGGTTGACCGGAGGGGGCGCCCACCCACTCCCCGCAAGGGGGTGACGCCGGCCGCCGCCGCTCAGCGTATGGATGGCGCCCGAGTTCCTGGGCGATGGGACCCGCAGAGGTTAGGCAAGATAACGCCCCACGCGGCGGGCATGGCCTTCACCGGGGGGTCGCGAAGCATGATCACCGGCATGTGGGTCGCGACGTGGATTACGCCCATCCCCCATCGTGGCGCTGGGTCGCCCCGACATGGGATGAGGGTGGTGGTGGATATGCGCCAAATCAGTGGTACGGCTTTTGACCCCCCGGGCGGGGCGTCTCGCCCGAGGCCCTGCTCGCCAAGGGCTCTGGGCAGACGGAAGTCGGAGGCTCGTCCGAGGCCCCAGGCCGAGGGCTCCTGGGCGAGGCGGAAAATGGAAGTTCGTCCGAGGCCCCCGGGGCTGGGGGCTCTGGGCGAGGCGGAGAATTGGCTCCCGCCCGAACCCCTTAGCGGGTAAGCTCGGATGGGCTAGGAGGCCGTGGCGCTTTGCTCGTGCCCCGGAGCCGCGGCCCGATAGAGTAGTGGGAGGCCCTCATCGGGCCAAGGTTTATTATTTTGTTGGGCTTTCCTTAATGGGGCCTTATTTTGGTCCCCGACAACGAGTGGGCAAACTTAGTGTCAATAAAGTCAAACTAATTATAATTTGAAACAGAGTTAGTACTATATATATGGTCATATCGAGCACATATTTTTTTTGTCTTTGGTCGCCACGTGTTGTCTATCAAAGTTATGGTCCCATAGAAGGAGTCTAACATATTTCTTTTAACAAATAACCAAAACATCAGTGATGCTGAAATTAATGGTGAAAATCAAGAATATTATTGAAAGAGAGATATAGAAACATGAAAACTATCTACGGAAAAACTATCTACGGTATGGTGAAACTTTTGAACTCTGCTATATTTGTATCAATAGATTTTGTTAGTTTTTGTCTTGTCGAAATCTGGCCATTTACTTTGAAGATTTCATGTACTTGTTTAGGCGTATAGCCACGCTTAATGGATCCACGAACTAGATATGAAACCCATGACCCGTTATTTTTAAAATCCACACCCATCCTATTTTTTTTTTTTCCTCTTCCACCGATTTTTCTCTAATCCTCTCATATCATCAATTTCCGCTTTTTCTCATCGCTGCTGCATTGAGCTCAGTGTATGAATCTAGTCTACTAGCATCTAGTTAGGTTTTGAGCAGTAGATTCAAATTTAAGTGGTGAAAGCATTGAGCTCAGTGTGCAATGTGTGTCCCGGCTTTCAAAGATTCCAACAGCCCCTGGATATCTATATATTGTAGTCACAAGTTAAATTTAGTTCATAAAGTTTTGGCTATCTGTATGAGTGTCGAGGTTTCGGTGTTTTTAGTTTCAGAAATTCAGCTATGGTGAGTATTGTTTTCATTTTCACAAATTAGCTCAAACTGAAACTCATGTCTGTCATAAAGTTTTGGTCTATTTACAACTGAACTGTTGTTGTGTTTTGTTTTTAACGGAATTGCTAATATCAATAGAAGCTGAGATTTGTAATACGGTCATTATCTCCGGATTGTGTTAGATTTGGTATTAGTTGTGGAGGGATTTTCTAGTTGATCTTATTTGTTTGTTGGCATGATCTTGTCATGCTCAATTCTAGTTATGACTAATTGATTATTATTGTAGGATGTGGTTGGCTTTTGAGGGACATACTATATGATTGGCTGCATATGCTAGTTCAGATTTTCTTTTTTGTTGCTCTTCCGTCCTTCTCTGTAGATTGTTCAGTACCATGTTATTTTGCTTCCTGCCTTTCAAATATTTGTATTGTTCAAAGCTTCAAGCTATGCCATGCTTATTCTTGTTGGTCTGTTGCTGCACGTTGACAAACCCATTGTCAGGAACTGTCGTTCCCTAATACCATTTTCTAAACAATAAGCTACTTCTGTAGTTCTGTTGATGTTGCATTGTTTATGAATTGTCGATTATTGACAACCCTCAAGGGTCCTGGCCGGCGACCCTGTGGCAACTCCCTTCCTTGACTCCTAGACCGTCGCCTGTCTCCGGCTTCCCGCGGCGCTTCCCATTCCGCCAAACCCAGACTACATCACGAATCCAAGAGCATGGCGCGAGTCAGAATCCTCGATTCGCAGCTGTGAGCAGCGATGGAGCTATGTTCTAGCGGTTCCTGGAGGCACGGTTCACACACTGTCATGATGTTTCGGTTTGCAGCCGCGAGCTCGGGCGATGGAGCTCTGTTCCGGCCATGGAGAACGAGACTTAAGAGGAAGAGATTGACGTATGAGATCACGAATGACATGTGGGGCTCGCTCACAATAGATTTTTAGAAACCATAGCTAGTTTTTTCAGAATCCTAAAAAGTTTTTGCAGTGCGGCTTGCATGCTTGCAGCTTTTTTCAGAGGTGGGACCCACATAGTCAACACTATTTCCGCCACGGTATCATTATTGCCGGGGAATCCTGCCTTGCCTTAACACGTAGTCTCCGGCCATACCATTTGCCCTTTCATTAGTTAACCGCACTACTACGTAAAATCTTTTACAAGGTACTTGGGATTGGGTCTCGAGACGGACATTGTTTTCAACCGCCTTCGTTAATACCATCTATTAATCGAGGCGGATGCTTTTATTAACCGAGGCAAGCAGTAAAACCGCCTCGTAAAATCAATAACGGTTAAGGGCGCCATAAAATAACCGCCTCGGTTAATAGATATTAACCGAGGCGGTCATCCTAACGCAACCGCCTCGGTAAATACATTTTACGGAGACGACACGTTATAAGGCCCGCCTCGAAAAATACTAGGCCCAAATTTAAGAGCCCAAACAGCCCATCTCGCCCATTATATATATATATATATATATATATATATACCCACTCTTAGGGTTTGCTTGTCACCAATCCACTCTCTCTCAGCCTCCTCACCTGCATCCAGGCCAGCGGCCCCTCCCTCACTCTCCCTCCCTCCTGGCTCGATCGATCCCCTTTCTCTCTCTCCTAGGGTTCGACCCGGCGGCGCCCCCTCCCTCTCCCCCAGTTCGATGGGGTGCCCCCCCCCCTCTCCCTCTCCCAAAGTTCGACGAGGACGGCGGCACGCGAATCGGGCGGGCTCGTGGGCGGCGCCATGGGTCGGCGCCCCTATTGCGGCACGCCGGGCTGGCCGGGTGTCGCGTGGTGCGCAAATGGGTAGCTCGCGGGCGGTCTGGTGCGCACGGGCTGGCCGGGTTCAACAAGGGCGAGCGGGGCCGAGGGGGCTCGGGCGGCACGGCGTCGAGGTAATCCCTCAACATCTCTCCCCTCTTCCTCTCTTCTTTACCCTTAGTCTTCCTTTTCAGATCGAGACGACCGTCCTTTCTCCCGGACGGCCGGATCTCGATTCGTGACGGTGGGTCTAGATCCGGGCGGGGCGATGTCGATTCGGTGGAGAGTGAGCGGCGGCACATGCCAGGAGGATCCGTGGAGGGCCAGGCAGGGCGCTTAGCTCGAGCGACTGCCGCTGTCCTCGTGCAGCTGCTCACGGGCGACGGAAACGGGCTCACCGATGGGCTCAAAATGGGCTTGCCGGGCTGGCTCAAGGCTTTTTTTTTTTTAATCCATTAACCGAGGCGGGCATTTGCATGTCGCCCGCCTCGCCTAAACGATTTTCAGAGGCGGTTAGAGGAACCGCCTTCTCTTATTCACGGATTAACCGTGACCTTCGTGGGGAGGTGGTTGCCTTTGCCCGCCTCGGATAATGAAAAAGGCCCGCCTCCGTAAAAGTTTATAGTAGTAGTGCTACCTGCGCTCATATCAGGTTCTTGTTATCTCTCGAGCGTTCTAGGGTGGTTCCAAATCTTTTTTCTTCTCTTTCAGAATGTTGAACATGTATTTGTTTTGAACACATAGTATCATCCATTTGCCTCCGGGCCGATTTTTTTTTTTCGTGTTGACTGATTTGCTTCCACCGGCCACCGCCTCCGCCACCGCCAACTCTTGCTCCGCTTCCCACTGCCCTTTTGTATAAGAAAAATAGACCTTTGGCCTATTTAGTTTGGATTTTGGTGTTCGATAAACAACAAGACCATTTAGACTAATATTGCTTACTAGTGTTTTTGGATATAGTTAAAGGATGAAGGTGGACTTGACTTAGGCAAGTGGTGATCCAAATGATCAACACCTTGAGAAAGACATTAGAAACCTTGTTGAAGACCTGCAAGACATGCTAGAAACCCAAGACACAAGAAGTAGAAGCCCTAAAGACCTTGACAAACAAGATTGAATCTACCGAAACTGAGACAAAGCGGTGGATGAATTGGAACTGTCTTGTGATTTTGGATCTGATCAAATTGCCATGAGACTAGCATAAAGTTGTAGAGCTTTTTATAAGTTCTCCAAAAGTCCAAGATCATCAAAATCGGAGTTCGGAGCAAAAAGCTATGACCAAAATACGGAAGACCGACATGCTGAAAAGCATAAGACGCTGAGAGCGTCCGATGCAGGATCGTTCGTGAGCTTTCGGGAGCTCTCTACATAGCTTCCAATGCCTGGGTGCAGCGTCCGATGGTTGAGTCCGATGCATAGGACGCTGGGGTTGCGCGTCCGATGCTATTGCGTTGAACGCCCGTGCATGCCGAGCATTGGCGGCAACGGTCAAGTTCAAACGGCTAGTAACATGTGTCGGCAGGTGCATAGGACACTAGGGCGAGCATCCGACGCTACTGCATTAGAGAGTCCAACGCCTCGCCTAGGCTGAGTTAAGGTGCATATGAGTTGCAACCGGCCATTTGAGGTGTGGAAGAGCTGAGGGAAGATACTAGGGTGCTGCTACACCACTTTGGTGCTCTCTACATGCATAGTGCTTAGTGTTTTACATGGTGATTAGTGTAGGTGCTTTGCGAAGTGTTTAGGCTAGTTAAACCACCGCTTATGCACTTGCTCTAGCTTTAGGCCTAGTGTTTAGTAAGGTTTGCATAGCTTTTTATTACTGCAGCTTGCGCACACCATTGTTGTACATCGGAGGGGCTAGTAGTATTAGGAGACCACACCAACTGTGTTTGTGGTGTGGCCGTCACCATGTACCAAAGGGAACAAGGCCGGAGGTTCGGCCGGAAGCTTGATAGTGAAGACATCGGGAAGCGGTCCGAGAGAGACTTGCCGAAAAGCACAACGGAGACCCACTTGTGTGTAGGGAAGGCCCGAAGATATCCACGGAGTTACTAGACCAGGAGCTTAGCCCTTGTGAGGGATTCCTTGCGAGAGGCTCCAACGAGGATAGGGGAAAGTTTGAGCGTTTCTCGATACCTCGGTAAAAATACCGGAGTCGTCAATGGGAGTTTGCATCTCTACCTCACATATACCTTCTGTATTTACATTATATACCTTGGTTGTGTGCTTTATCTTTCCTAACTTAGTTGATAGGCTAGTTGATAGGATTGGAACCTATAAAGGTAAAAACTCAAAACCTTAGTTGCACATCTAGATAGATTATTTCTTACATAGGTTTTGACTAGGTTGTTTTAGAGGCTATAGTTAGAAGTAGATTTTTAAGTTGTCTAATTCACCTTTTTCTTAGGTGTCACGGTCCTTACACTGCTTTCTTTTTCAAAGCCCGTAGTTGCCGGGCGAGAATGGCTCCTGGTGTTGCCTTTTCTGATTAATAGCATGGAGTCCCCTGTGAGTTGCCACTGAGGATGGTCACCCACCGTCACAGGCTACAACCACTGTGGCTCAATCCACTGCTTCCACACAGCACGGTCGCCACCCTGGGACCGATAGTTTCTGAAATTCTAGATTTTATTTAGGTTCTTCCTACCGAGAATGCTTGTGGGGCACTAGGGCTGGTGCACACATGTTTTTTAGGTCATCCTTAGTGTGGGTTTCATGTTACGCGCTTCCATCACAATTATATTTTGAAAACAGATAGAAGAGTTTAATGGGACCCATAAAACTCTTATAATCTCTTTTTTTATTAACACATTGTCATGTCAGCATATTTAATGCTTATGAAACTTCATGAAACCCCCATTGAGATTGGCCTAGCACCTTCACCTTTATTTTGGTTTTTCCATGCAACTGGGACCCACATATTAGAAAAGTCAGAAGTTGCATGCAGCTGTGTTCGTAGCACGCATCTCAAGAAAACCTCGACCGTTCAAATAGGCTTGACGACCGTTGATAGTTTTGGTTTTTTCGTGCTGGTGTTCACGCACTCTACGTCCATGTACCCTATTGTGCCGGTGAGCACGCTGGTGTGCGAGGCCCTGCCGTGGTCGACGTGCCTGGCCAATCCGGGTTGCTGCGAAGCTTGGCGTGGAATGACGGTCCAGCATCGCTTACTAGGCTTGACGCCCCTATGAACGACACACTGCTCCCACTCCTTGTCAGAGGCGGAACCAGGGGGTGGCAGGGGCCGTGCTCCCCTAAAACAATGTGGAAAAATAAAATTTTCATAAAAGAATCAATAAAAATTCATTTTTATCAAAAATTAATAGAAATTCAATTTTTATCCAAAAAATTTAATAGAAATCTAATTTTTTACCAAAAATTCAATGATATATCACAAAAATTTCTCCATTCAT